>JAQFYG010001345.1:0-19541 GCA_034694325.1 Entomobrya corticalis | reverse complement strand
ACCAATATGTCCTATTTCGATTTTTTTGGATTCACCATTTTGGTCTTCACCAATATGGTCTTCACCAATATGTCCTTCCGCCACTTTGTTTTCACCCATGTGTCCGGACACGGTTCATGTACGTAATAGATTGTGCAAACCCATAAATATTTCTTTTCATGAATGAACTTTATTCTAGATCAGTCTCATTTTTACTGACTAAAATACTACGCAAACATGAAATTGACTCAATATTATGTTTTTGTAGTATTGCGTTATTGTTACGTAAAACACATTTCAAAAAATATGTTGTAAACATTAATGCTTTTGTACACTGTTATTGTATCACTTTTGTTAACAATTTCTTAGTGACAAAAAACACCTTTATAAACATGTCAATGACAATTTTATTCTTCTATTTTTCATTGTGCAACAAAACGCTTAAGATTTATGGAAGCCAGAGAATTAATAAAGACGTTTCAGTGTGTAAACGGTTGTAGTAAAAGCGCTTCATTTCATTAGATGAAACACAAAAGGATTCATACAATATTATCACAAAATCTCGTAAAGTGACAATATCGTTCTCATCATTATTGATCGAGTTGAGAGTGCTTCAAAATATGAAGCACAAAATATTTCTTGCCCTTTTATGTTAATATTTATTGAACTGGTATTTCCGTCTAATATCGAAGTCCATTCTTTCATTCATACATCCTGCTTACCACAAAACTAAATATTGCATTATTTGTTCACTTCAAATAAGGGTCTCGTCCAAAATTTAGCACCCAATATTCAAACGGGTATAAAAGGCTATAGGAGAGGAGATGATAAAAATCTTTTTGTGTTCCAAATCCCCCGTTTTCAGGACGTTTGTCTTGTATGTTTTTTGTTTTAACTTTCGATATTGTTCACCTAAAAAACGTCCATGTACGCAAATATGTCAGACACAATTATTTCCTAATTCTGCAGCACCTGACTTTCGATAACGGCTGATATTACACCTGGTGGTTCTCAAATAAATAAAGAATTTAAATGCGCTGTATAGCCTGGAATATTCTGTTTCAAATGATAAAAAACTTTTCTCAATACCACTGTCCGATGGGACAAGTGGGGCATTTTAAGAATTGTCTTGTTTTCAATTTTTTCTTTAGAAAGAGTTTTTTTTATAGTCAAACATGTAGCTTAACTTTGTATGCTGCTCCTGGTCCTTCACTAATATTTATACTTTGTTCGTGGCTAAGACTTGGATGGCTGGTTCTTGAGCTTTCACTTACTAAAACGCATTTGGATCAATGCTCGGTCTCCTTACTGTAGCACTTACTGAAGTAGACGGATGTTTCTTGAACAGGTTTACAACCTTTCTTAAAGTTTTAGGGCCCACCACCAAAGCAGGCCGTGATGACTGTTTTATGTGAACAACTATTCCTGCAGCTTATTGCCATAGAAGTATTTCCTACATGAACAAATTATGTTTTCTCTCGTTTAGAAAATGTTTTATGGTATTGAACTTTGACATTTTGCTGAAATATTTTAAGTGGGAAATAATTGTGTCTGACATATTTGCGTACATGGACGTTTTTTAGGATAACAATATCGAAAGTTAAAACCAAAAACATACAAGACAAACGTCCTGAAAACGGGGGATTTGGAACACAAAAAGATTTTTATCATCTCCTCTCCTATCGCCTTTTATACCCGTTTGAATATTGGGTGCTAAATTTTGGAGGAGATCCTTAAACTTTATATTCCAGCAAAATACAAAATTTTCTCATCCCGGTTACACCATATAAATAGTTATCAATAATAACTAAAATGATCAAATCCGACCCAAGTAAAATTATTTTGTTCTACTTTTTAACTATCAGAGTTGGTTTTTGACTGTCTCTGTGCTCAGTTAAATAAATATTTTGATTCTCTTATTTTTATTTCGTCAACTCTGTGACCCTCGTTCAAAGGAGTTCATATCTTTAAATTGTGTGGTTATCTTCAGTACAACCTTTAACTACCATGGCTTCTGTGAGGTAAGACACCAACCCAATTGTATCAAATGCTATGCTGTTATTACAATAAGTTTAGCTCTTGAATATATTTTATTGATTTTTAAAATTATGGTACTTTTTGCTTCATTTAGAAATTTTAGAAATTTAGAAACTGACTCGCCGGCCACCGGATATATACTATGAGGTATTAACAGCACTATATCACATTAATCAGCAAATATTTTCAAAACTAAAAGGCTTCTGTCGTGTAGCTATGTTAATTAATTCAAATAATTATAGTACTCTCAAATGTCAAATCAAATGTATTTTCTAAAATTTAAAAGGAGTAATTCCACCATGGCTTAAAGGTGAGCTTGTGCGCGTAGGACCTGGCATTCAGAAAATTGGGAATTACCAGTACAACCACTCATTTGACGGATTAGCAGTTTTACACAAGTTTACTTTGAAAGATGGAAAAGTAATAAAAAATAACGTAATAATTTATAAATTCATCCATACAAATTTTCCATATAAATTTTTAATTTAGAATGTTTTTATGAAGGCATTCTATAAACGTCGAGCACTTCAAAGTGACGCCTACAAGAAAAACATGCAAGCCAACCGAATTGTGGTCTCTGAGTTTGGTACACGGGGCTATCCAGATCCCTGTGATTCTTTATTCGGCAGGTAACTTACTAATAATGGCTTCATATTTCGCGCCTTTTTTTATTAAAAACCAAAGGTAATGTGCTTTCTAGATTCAAGACGAATTTCACAAATGCCACTTCATCATTCACGGGTAAAATGGATTTCCCTGATAACAGTTCTGTGAATGTGGCATATTACGTTGATCAATTATTTGCCATGACGGAAACTAATTTTTTCAGAAGAATTGATCCAAAAACATTAGATAGAATTGGCAAAAAGACAAATATAACTGATTACATTGGCATCAACACAGCAACGGCTCACACACACGGTTTAGAGGATGGAACTATAATAAATGCTGGAAATATTTTTAGACATATCAAGGTACCACATTATGGCTTTTTCAAAATGTCTCCTTCATGCAATTCATAAGGTTTTAAATGAATAAAAGCAAAAGTACAATTTTAATTCGAAAGATGTTAATGATATTTGATTTGGTTAAAGAGACAAGTTTTGCAAGTGCAAAATTAATTGCGGAAATTCCGGCAAGACGGAAATTACATCCATCCTATTTCCACAGTTTTGGTATCAATCAGTCAGGGAAGTTGATATTCATAGAGCAGCCATTTGATAAAATTTGTTGGGAAGCAGATGATGATTTGATAGAGTTTCAGACCCAACAAAGCCAAACGGGGAGGAAGATGATGGCGTTATTTTGTCGGTAGTTCTATTTGAGTCTGACACTTCTTTATTGCTTCTGTTAATTTTAAATGCTAAAGATATGAAGGAAGTTGGATAGGTAGAGTTCAAAACTTTAGAAATTGTAACAGGTACTCTTCATGGGCAGTGGGCACAATCTGGAAATAAAGTAAACTCCGTTGCATATCATCACGGAGTTTACATTTTTACTAAAATTTGATTTTGTAGTTTTTTATGCATTGACTTTGCCAAATTTAAAAATAATTGGCTAATTATAATATTATGCGGTATTTTTGGATGAATAATTCTTAGTGATAAAGGCACAAACATTTACAGTTCGTATTTTAGACAATTTATTTAACTGATATTTCATCAGCTAAAGTAAATACATAAACACACGTTAATAGAGTTTAAAACAACAAAATAAAAGCGTCATTATCAGCGTAAATATTTTACACTAAACTCAGCAAATCTAAACACTTTTTTCAGCTTTTAACATTCACAAATCAAATCCTGGCTTTTACGGCATCCTCGTCCAACAACCTGATGATTATTCATTTTCAACAAATGTGTTCATGACATTTTCATCGCTCATTATTTATATATTATTGTCTAAACTGGCATGTTAGTATTGAAAAATATGAGCTCGCACCTCAGCAGCAGGCTATTTGTCTAGCTTATAATGAAAGAAGGAAACCCAAAGGAGGAAAAAACTAATTACATGGCGTTTTGCAGAGAAATAAATATTTTTCCCAGTGTATGATTTTTGAAGAGATTTAAGTTACCACACACTGGTTTACGTGAAATGTAATTAGCAAATATTTTTTGTTCTGCTTTATATATTATCTTTAAACTTATTTGATGGCTTTTCTGTTAGTGTTCATTGAAAATCGCCAATTGGTATTTTATCGCATTTTTGAATAAAAGAATGAATGAACTAGTTGATTGCATAGTTCGTTGTTTTGAACAAATTTGTCGATAAATGATATAGATGCTCAAGAATGATAATTAACGAGCTTAAATACAGGATTTTACAGGTGTTAATTCCCATGCAACTTAACTACTAACTGCGCAAAAATCATTGTCTAGCAAAAAAATAAAATTAAGGATTTTTCGTCTTAACACAAACTCGGTCAGTTGTAATTAACTTTCCATTCCGAATAGTATTTCCCTAAAAATGCCATCTTTTGCCACTTTTCTCGCAGCATTATTGCTGTTGAGCCAACCGTTTCTTCTCAACGGAATAAACATTGAGCACGTAAAAGAGTCGAAATGTTTTGAAATAAAGGAAACCGCTCCATATGATTTAGTCTGGGTAAAAATAAGCTTTGTTTTTTTAAATATCCTATTTTTGAAATAGAGTTCATTTTGCAATCATTTTTTGCTCGTTTTAAGGGGGTCTCTCAAAAGTCATTTTACTATGTACTCATGAGTCGTTATGACCTCTACAATTCTGGAGTGGAATTGTCAGGGAAACAGCCAAAGGATTTGCATGAGGACGAGCTGTATTACGACAGTTGCGTCACCTATTCAGTAGTCCCTAAAGGAATTCTGGGGACCGGATTTAATGGGAATAAAAGACTATGGACGGTCACACCAATAAAAGGATTGGAAAAATTTGATTTTTCTTCAGAGGATGACAAAGGTAAACAAAATTATATTACCATTCATAACTTGCAATTGAAGTTTTATATTATAATTTAATTTTTTAGGTTTTGGATCCGGTACATGCTACAACACACTAACCGATAACAAAACATTTCTTGTGAGTGCCTGTTGCTCTTCCACAAATGATCAAATGACTTGGGCGGCATTCAGTACTGTAAAAAGACTACCGATGGAGACTAAAACACAAATTTATGATCATGCGGAGTCCTTAGGATTTAATCGAGAATATTTTACTGCTTTTCGATATGAAAATTGCCAGTTTGAGGAGAAGATGGATGAGAAAAATGAATTGTAAAAATAATTTTACATTCATAGTACATTATAAGTAGAAATTGCTTTTAGAAACTTTAGATATTGATCTGTTTAGTTGAATATTATGATCCTTGGAAAAATAAAGTGACAAATGTAACGTGACGTGTTGCATATTCAACGAATTTAGTTTGTAACTTTTATTTTATACAACTGTTTTTTTCGTCTCAAATTTTGATTTCACCAAAACGACGAATAAGATAAAAGAATATTACTGGCGCGAATGTTCTCAAATGAATACCTAATCTGTATTGAAATGGTGCCATGGTTACATCCATCTCCCTATTTACAATTGCTTTAAAGATTCGTTTAGAGACGTCATTAACAGAATATCCGTTCTGAAAATCCTTGCTATCCTTGCCAATTTCTTCTCCTTTTTCGTTCAGACCTTTAGCTAGTAATTGAGTATTTACCATACTAGGACTGATAATGGTTACGTCAACGCCTTTTGGAGCAACTTCTGCATACAAAACGTCCACCATGGTTTGTAATGCGCTTTTAGATGCACAGTATGATGAACTGTTTTGACAAAAAAATAGAAAAACATTTTTTTGACACAACGAAAATTCTATAAACCACGGCTTATAATCAAAATTGTACAGAATTTCTACCTGTTTATTAACGCTGCTTTTCCTAAGTAGCTGCTGACAAAAGCAATATGTCCATTTCCCTTTTGCAGCATGTGATTCCCAATAATTTTGGTCAAGGACAGAGGTCCCATATAATTAACGGACATTAGGTACTTGTCCACTTCCATCACAGTGTCCAAAACTTGTCCTTGGTGGAACACACCTGCGTTGTTTACCAAAATGTCAATTCTACCATGAATAGCAATGGCCTTTTCTGCAAATTCATTGATAGACTGGCTGTCTATTAGATCCAAAACAAGAATTTCTGGTGCAAACTGGTTTCCGATTTTAGTTTTTACGTCAGTCAGGCTGTTTTGCACGCGTTCTAACTCAGTTTTTCTTCTTGCCGCTAAGATAACTTTGCATCCAGCGAGATAAAAATGCCTGGCAATGCCTTCTCCTATTCCACTGCTAGCTCCTGTTATTAGCACAATCTAATAAAAATAAATAAAATTATAATTTGTTGGAATTTCAATATTTTTAGAGAAATTGTGTTCAAAATAATTCACTTTTTTCTTTAGATTATGTAGCTTGGCTGAATTTAAATATTTCCTGTGCTTAAATTGATACACAATTTCTTCCACCAAGATTACTGGAAATAATAATATTATAACGAATACTTCGTAAACTACTGTAGTAGCAAGTGTAAAAAATTCGCATTTTCCCATTTTTCGAACTTATTTAAGCATTTGTCACCACACTCCAAACTTTTTGCGTTTGTATTTGCACTTTTATGAGTTTCTGATTTTTATTTTCTTAACACAATACACGTGATGTAAAATTAAAATGCGATCCACTTCTTCTGTTCTGCTCTGACTACAAGAACAGGTTTAGAAATATATTCAGCTCAAGACTCATAGTAGATCTACTGAACCAAGTATAAAAACTGATGTTCTCATCATTTAACTCATGAACTGTTTTTAAAAAGTAGTTGGTACTCTTCAATCCGTCTCAACAGTAATTCAACCTGCTTCTATTTTACAAGCAACACTTTTATTTCCATCAATATTTAATCTGCAAAGCTACAAAATCTCATAGATTGTCATAGCAACACAGTTAATATATTCACTATTTTCTTTGCCATTAAAAGTTCTATAAAAATGAGGTTATCAAAATATATTAAAACTTGTCTCTTTAAGACAGTACTAAAAACTGTTCTTTTATACATAATTATATCTGTTATGACACCACTTTTGTTACTAACCTGGATTCCATGTTACATCTATAGATCATTAGTGATTTTTTACGTGAAATGTTTCAAAGCCTCAGAATTTGGCAATATTTTAGATCCGTTTGCACACGCTTTTGTTGACCGATTCAACACATCAAGTTTGTTTGTAGTTTCAGTTTTAAAATTATCGGGCACTATCTCACCTGAACGAATCAAGCAAGTTATTATTCAAAATTTATTGGATGCTAAATCATCAGATAAAGTATTGACTTACCCACAACTGCGTCAGTATCCATCAAGTTTTTTGGGATATTGGTTTTGGAAATATGATTCAAAATTTCAATTGGAAAATCATGTAAAAGTGGAAAATAGTTTTAAGGAAATTCATGAATTTGGTAAGGATCCTCATTCAAAAATACAAGAGTTTGTAATCAACCGACCTCCTCCCAAAAACCAGAGCCCGTGGAATATTACGCTATTTACAAATAATGCCAACAATCCGGACGATAAATTTGTATATCTTGCTATTCGGATTCATCACAGCATGGTGGACGGAAAATCCATGATAAAAATTTTTAGCCAAGGCTTAGGTAATAAAATAATGAAAACAGCAAAAGAGAGCCAATTTGAAAATAAAACCAGTTTCATCAGATCAATCCTACTCTTACCATTAGAATTGGTCCAAATCGGTATACATGTTATCAAAATAAAAAGACAATTAATAAATCATCCATGGCAACAACAGAAGAATAGCGATAAGATTCCCTATTGTCTAGTTCGAATGACAAAAGAGATTACTCTAGACAATATTAAATTTGCATCAAGAAAATACGGAAACGCAAATACTTCGGTAATAGTAAATGCAGCTATAGCTAGTGCCTTGAGAAAGTTTTTCAAAAAATATGAAATAAGTAACAGTGAAGATTTTCCTGCTTTGTATTTACTTCCCAAACCTAATCATCCGGATATTTTGACAAACCATTTTTTCATTGGGACTTTTAGCTATCCGATTGACAGTGAGTCGATAATAGATAGGGTCGGCAAGTGTCAAGAAAACTTTCTTAATTTGAGAGGCACAAGTAGGGAGCCATTTGGCAATGATGTTGGTTCGAAACTGATGGCTTCATTTCCAAGTATTTTAAGATGTGTTTTACCGGTACCTGATGTACATTTGGCGTTAATTTCAAATACTGCTGGGGAAAAGGAGGATGTCTTTGTGGATGGGTTTCCATGCACAGAATTTAGTTTATCCAGTGCTCCAGGACATAAATGTTCAAGTGGTAATATTAAATTTTTAGAAATATTTATTGCATAATATTCGGAAATTAATAGTTTTTTGTTGTAGTCACTCAATATTTTTTGAACATTTTTGATATTTTCAGGATTAATCATTATGATATGTGGATATAAGGAAAAAATCCGATTTGCCGTTGATGTAAACTCAACTGTAATGAAAGATAAAGATTTGGAGGAATTTATTTCTATGTTGGAAAAGGAGATTGCAGAATTAACGTGTTGAAGTCAATAATAAACTATTATGAAACATGTATCATCCATTCATATTCAGTGAGAAATCCAATAGACATTGGAATCGTTTCGTATTATATTAAGAAATATTTATAATCAGCAATTACTTCTTATAATATAAACTTTATTTCCTATCATTCTTCAAAACAGTAAAAATTGGTAAAATGATGAAATATTATGAAAGAAAAAGTCAGTAATGGTGTATGTGTTGCCATAAAATTCCAGTCTGGATTCATCTGGAAACGGTTTCCATTAGCATAACGTAAAGTAAATGAAATGTTATTTTTATTGCTGTTAAAAAAATAAATGAGCAGACCAATTGCTGCTTGGGAAAAATGGGGAAATAGAGCATTTCAGATTTGGTTGGAGTCTTTGGGTTTTTAATAAGAGTCTGGACTCCTGAAGAATCAAGTAGCAAGATCAATATTAGAATAAATGTATGATTCATATAATAACTATGTAGTCTATTTTTGTGAATGAAGTTTTGATAGCTTTAAAACTTACTGTTAGTTTACACAGATACATACATACATACTGTTAGTTTAACGAAAAATTGTGCAAAAGCACTAATCGTAAGTAAATATTTCTTACATTACAAGAAATATTAATACGTAAAAACGTTTGTTCTAAATTTTGTATTTGAAATCAATTAAAAATTCTAAAATTTTTACAATTTAATTCTGTTTAAAAAAATACGATTTCGTTTTTATATATTTATATATATATTTATTTGACTTTGACAGGAAAACGAATGCGAAAAGTTAAATGCAGAAGTTTATTGGAAAACAAAGTAGCTCGTAACTAGGATGAATGTATAACTTTGATTTAGATTTATTTTGTGTTTAGTTATATGTTGAGCTTAAGAGAAATAAAATGTCCACTTTAAAACGTTACATTTTTCAAAATTGTTAAAAGCTATTCAATCATACAAATTTAAATGTTTGTTTTCCACCAATTATATAAAATTGAACACAAAACAATGTTGAATTATTCCAAATAGTTTCAACTGCCATAAAAATACAATTTGTGAAAACAAAAACAACAAAAACGGAACAATGATAAAAGCAAAAACATTTTTCTTGCCGTTTTACCTATGAAAAGAGAAAACTCTTGTAAAAATTCGATAATATTTTACAAAATAATAGTTTCTATAAGAAAGTATTTCTTCTTCATTTTCTTGAGGTTATAAAATAATTTCAAAAAATCTTTTGAAGAGTTTTTTTTTTGCCAATCGCAACACTGACCATTCTATAGCACTGTGGGTTAACTATTTTAAGAGAACTGTTAAAATCTGTTTCCTCTTGAAAAGCCGACCTATAGTTGAGTGTGTGCCATCTCGACCTGCTAAAATGCTTGGGGTCCATTTTCTCCAATCACCAAAAAATCCATTGTATTTATCCTGACATGTAAGCGTAGTGATAATAACCAGTCAGTCTTTGGACATTCATTTTTCACCAAATTTGGCAAAATATTATAAAAATGGACGTGTAAATAGATGTTCAAACCGCTGAATAATATTTTGTAACTACATGTTTTTATTAAATTTTTACAAGAAGAAATACATCATATCATAAACATCACCTTTCGAAAACATTAATTTTCTAAAGAAGTTTTAATTGTTAAAACAAATGGTCAAATTTATTGGAAAAGCCAAGTAGAACAGAAAAAGTTTGATTTATTTAATTACAGTTAAACATGAAAACAATAAAATAATTAAAAATTTCAACATATTGACGATTTTACATATTTTGTTTATATGAATTAAAGGATAAACCAATTTGCTATTTATTTAAACAAAAACATAACAGGTTCCAACTTTTCTAATTGGATAAAGAAAATAAAAGTAAAATATACGAATTAAACATTTCCTTGAAATAGTAAAACGCAGATCTCTGGCTAGTTAGTGAAAAATAATTAAGGCTAAGTTTCATATTATGATTTACTGCAGATCTAAACCTATAAAGCAGAAAGTAATATTTCGAATTAATTATCGTTAACATTTCCCTGAACCAAACAACAGCATATTACCATAAAAGTTAGCCACGCCTTGAATGTTTATGTCCAATCTTTCTAAAGCCACCATTGATGCTCAACCTTCCGCCTAACCCTAACTTTTTCAGGATTTGAACAACCGTGCAAGCCAGGCCCGGAATTCCAACAGGCAAGTTGGGCCAGAGAACACCCAAATCCACACTAATTCCACCACCTGCATTTAAATTTGCAAGTATTTCACATATAATTTTAACTAACGCGCTGATTCCTCCTGGTATCAGTCCAATTGCCGATTCCACATCAATTTCCAACCCACAACCCTTAAGCACTACAACGATCAAATCTAGTAAGCCTTGAATTCCGCCGTCTACATTCGGAATGCCTATATTCACGTCGATGCCCAATTGACCCAGTGCATTTGTGATTAAATCTAATAATTCTTTTGCCCCGCCAGGTATCCCCGGTATGATAACTCCTCCGATACCTCCACCACCAATACCTAACCCATTGAGAATAGTGTTTATTAAATTAGTTAAACCTAAAAGTCCACCATTTATGAGAGTTTCTAGGTTAAGACCAAGACTGGTAAGAATCTGGAAGACGCAGGACAAAAGCCCTTCGAGACCTCCTGGAAGTCCCGGTATGCCCCCAATGGCACCAGCGTCAATCACAATTCCAGCAAGATATTCCAATATTGCCCCTAACACTCCTAAAATTCCACCCGGGATAGATATAATGGCTATTTTTACTGCTTTTAAAATTTTGAGGATAATAGTCACTAACGTTCCAATAATATTTGCCAAGGCCGCTACCCCATTAATTACTACACCAACGGCAATTCCCAAACTAACTAACACGTTAAATATAACATTTATTAAAGCGTGAACACCGCCGCTTACAACGGTAGCTATATCCACACCAAGCTTGACAAGAGCTATGAGGATAACTCGTAATAAACCAATTATCCCGCCAGGTAAACCTATAATCCCGCCTTCCCCGGAACCGAAATCTAACAAAACATTAGCAAGTATATCCAGAATTGTGCTAACTACAGATAAAATTCCTCCAGGAATGCTGACGAGAACTACACCAATTTTTTTGAGAATATTTAGAATGCAGTTAAGTACACCCTCAATAACACTAGGTAGCATTGGGAGCACCCCGGTTCCACCTAGATCTATCCCCAAACTTTTCAGCACTGAAAAAATTATATTAAGAACACCCACAACGCCATTATTTACCACTGAGCCTAAATCAATGCCGATTTGAACAAGAATGGAAAGGATTAGCTTAAGTAAACCAAATATTCCGCCTGGAATGCCAGGGAGTCCACCGCCCCCACCATCACCAATATCCCCTAAACTTTCGATGAATTCGATAATTATATTAATTAAACCCTGCAGGCCGCCCGAAATGGTTTCAACGGTTATGCCAAGATGTCGTAGAATGTCCAAAATTATTGTTAAAACGGCATCAACAACGGGGCCAACGCCATTTCCGTTGCCATTCCCAAGATCTATCCCAATGCCACTAAGTATTTTGTAAATCAGATTAATTAACCCTTGAAGATTGCCGGAAACAACATTGGAAATATCGACGCCACATTTTGTGAGAATTTCTAGCAGAATTTTAAGCAGGCCCTCAATTCCGCCACTTAGGCCCGGAATCCCGCCACCTCCTCCATCACCCCCGTCCCAAACCCATTTAGCTAGTATATCCAGGATTGCGTCCAAAATAAATTTAATGCCACCTGAAATGCTACCAACGGTGATGCCTATCGTTTTCAATATGGAGAGGACTGCATTTAGTAAACTGTCAATAACGCCCGGTAGGACTGGCATGAGGGTATCGCCGCCGTCCCCAATGTCCATTCCCAAATCAATGAGTATTTGGAAAATCAGTTGAATCAACCCCCTTACTCCATCCGCGACCGCCGTTTCCAGGTTTATACCAAGCTTAGTTAGTATATCGATGATAAGCTGTAACAAGCCGTGGATTCCGCCAGGAAGACCTGGTATTGCGGTGCCACCAAAGTCTACCACTAACGATGCAATGCATTTTAAAATAATTGAAAGTAAATTTACAATTCCGCCACCAATGCTTCCTATACTAAGCCCTAGCTTAACTAGAAGTTGGGAGATTATCTCAACAATGCCAAGAACAATATTTGGCAATCCTGGAAGGGTGATACCCCAATGTGCACCAATATCTATATTCCAATTAACAAGAGTTTCTATTACCGCTTCAATTATAGATAAAACACCGCCCGTGATGTTGCTGACAGAAATTCCTAATTTAACAAACAGTTTCAGAATTATATTTATCACGCAGCTCAGAATACCACCCGGTGGGTTGGGAGGGATTAAAGAGTTGCCACCGGTTATACCCAATGAGCCTAGAATGCCATCAACTAGACGAAGCAATGCGCGTATTCCTCCTGATATTAAATTGGTTAGCTGTAAACCTATTTTTGAAAGACATTCGAGAACTAATTGCACTAAACCGCCAATTGGTGGCAAAAATAATGAGTCAAGAATTGAAAGTCCCAGTCGTGTAAGAATTTCAATGATCGTGGCCGGAATACATAATATGCAACCACTTCTACCTGAAGTGCGCATTACCGGAAAATTCATACGGGCGGATAAATCGTTACCTTTGCCAGCTCTTTGGCCTATCCAATTTCCACCTTTGCCCTTACCTTTAGCGTCAGTTAATCCCATATTATTAAGTATTTTTAAAAATCGGTGACTCTTTAACCCGCTATTGTATGTGGTCATGCCATTGGCGTTGAATGCTCCTCCTCCAATTCCACTTAACCCGCTTTTGTACAGGGCTAAATTGGCGCCGGTGCCAACTGTAATTCCGCTCATATGAGTGCTACGTAAGGAGACAGCACTTGCGCGAAGTGTCCTTCCTAATAGTCCAACTCCACCACCAAGTCCTCCGCCAATTCCTCCACCGATTTCACCGCCTATTCCTCCACCAATTTCACCGCCTATTCCTCCACCAATTCCACCATCAATCCCGCCTTCGCCACCAACTCCTCCACCAATTCCTCCACCAATTCCTCCGCCAATTCCTCCACCAATTCCTCCGCCAATTCCTCCACCAATTCCTCCACCAATTCCTCCGCCAATTCCTCCACCCATTCCTCCGCCAATTCCTCCACCAATTCCTCCGCCAATTCCTCCACCAGTACCTCCGATTCCACCGCCAATTCCATTGCACAACGTTGCGGCAACGTTAAGAGCTGCCGGATAGGCTTTAATTGCTTTTAAAATTATGCCCAGAGTTTTTCCCACGACGTTGCCTGTGACCGTAATGTCAATAACAGCTCCGCCTCCTTGTCTGAAACCGGTTGTTCTCCCCCCTAATGGTTTTTTCTGTAAACCTAAGATTGTGCAAAATACCGAGCGTATTTGAATCGTTTATATTATCTATAACAAAAGTTATACAATGCCCAGCATATTAGTATACATACCAAGCCCGCCGGCCCAAGCACCATATGAAACAGAGCCAACACCGCCGCGACCACCACACTTTTTCTCGCAAATACCAGGTTTCTGTGATCTTGATTGTGCCAATAATCCAGCTAATAAAAAGAAACAAAATGTTATTGTTTTACAAGTGTTTGGATATAATTTTAGTGTTTTTGAGCTTGATACTATTTGGACACCGGCAATTTGTATAAATTGTAAAAATTGTTAGAGAATTATACGTACGTGATTTACGTTGAATATGGCCAATTCCACCAAGGCCGTTTCGAGCATGTCCGCAATAAATCTGACAAAATTGTCCTCCTGGTGTAAAGCCTAAACCTACGTAGTTCCAAATTTGAAGCAATTTATTTAAGTTGTTCAGTGGGCAAGTCATGATACTATAATTATACACGATTTATAAATAAATGCAAGCAAAAATTTGAAAAGTTACTTACTTGAACGATGAACTTTTGATGAAACTAAACTTATGGCAAACAGGATGGCTAGTAATGCCCCCGATTCGGTTTTTGCCAAAATACGCATTTTGTATTTTCTCTTATTTATGCCAGCATTACAATTTATTTAAACGTTTTGACAAGTTGTACACATGTTATAAGTAAAATGTGGAAGTTAAAAGATTTGGCGGATAGTATTACTACTGATCTACTAATAGCAGAAGTAAATACTTTGGTATAGACAATTAAGTAATTAATTGCGATATTTGTAGACGTAGTGAAAGGAATTGTTGCACACCGCCGACAATAAGCACAAGTAATGATGTAGTTTACCTTTGTCTGAATTACGTATGAAGAGAATGCGAGATAAGTGTAAAAAACTATCTCCATTAAATTGCTTAATGGTCAATCGTGCGCAGTATATTAATAAAGCATTATGCTGCATAATATGGTTATATTACACATGTACTGTTTTTTCTGGCACCAGTAATTACTTGTACGTCATACACCATAAAAACGTAAGTGCTGAATGCCTGCATGACATTAATTATTAAAAGCTCTAATTTTGATAACTTTTTACGAACAGTTTTTACTAAATTTCAAAAGTTATAATAAATATAAACTATAAATATGAGCTTTCTTTTCTGTCCACGATTGCCTTCCTCATACTCCGTAGACTCATTTAACATCTAACTTTGTATCTTCTCCAAGATTTCTCAAGACTAAATCTGATATGTGGAATTCTCAGTCATTTGCATTGCAACTGTTAGTAATTTTGGAAATAAATAATCAATAAAACATGTTACTGCTCTGATTTTGTAATGACTAATCAGAAAAACTGTCACGCGGCCTTTATTTGATTTGTTATGCCGCACTTATTAGATTGCATTCTAAATGCCTAGTTAAAAGGCACATCATATTATCAATGTAATTTGGTAATGATTTAATTGATTTGACTAGAGGCACATAAAACGACCTACAATATGTGTTAGTGGGATCATAAAATACATGCGTCGTAAGTCGGTTTTTTTGTTGTACCTATATATTCTATATCATATAATGTGAGATGGTCAATAATTAAAGCCGAAACTGCTAGTCTACGATGTTAATGCTTTTGAGAAAAGTTTGTAAATTAAATTGTTGTAGCGGTAAAAGTCAAAGTCAAAGCGACTGCCGAAACCTCAATCATCAATACAGTTTTGAGGAAGTACAAATGATGTCCACTATTTTATGATTATTGTATGAGATTAGTATTTCTTTAATTTTTTAAAAAATAATCAAAAATAACTTATTTACACATTTTTCAAAATCATATTATGAAACTTGACTTTACTGTATTAGGCTAGTATTAAATAATTGCGGCTTGACTTAACTAAATGCCATTTCTTGTTAATTTGTTAATTCACCTGCTTGAATACTTTGATGTAAGCGTTCAGTTTTAATAACTATATTATTCCAGAAAGCATAAGAGGGAGTTAATACAATATTTAAAAATCTTATGACAGAAAATTTAGCACATAAATCCAAATTAGTTGGATTGGTTGAATTGGAATCCGAAATTTCATTTCTGTTTTTATATATTTTCAACTTATTGTAATTAATGATGCCTTTGATACAAAGTACCTTTTTAAACAATTTTTTTCATAAACTGACTTTTGAATTGCATTACATTACCCTGTATAACAAATATTTATTATTATTGGTATATGTTGTGCATAAAAATGATAAAAATCAAAACCCTTTGAAGTTTTTAAAAAAATTGAGAACATGTCATGATAATGTTTATTTTGATACATTTCATTGATTTTCATAGTGAACCAACAGCAAATTGAATTATATGTTAAATTTTGTACACTACTATTGTGAATTAGTTATTGTAATAATACCATTCATGTATGTTATGGACACAAAAACTCAGACCCACCGGTTTAAACGGGTAATATCTGTTTTAATGGGTAGGTTGGTTAAAATGGACAATATACAAAAAACATGCATTTAAATGAATCCATCAAAAACGCTCGCTTTTATATTTTAAATGTTACAATGGTGAAGCCCGACTCATATTAAAACGTACTTGTGAAAGGTGCTAATTGGGTCCATTGAAACCCGGGTTAAAACGGGTTTTCGTCGGCCCATTTAAACCCATGTTACATATCTGATTTCTAGCTCGATATTAATTACAATAATAGGAGTATAGTGCTCTGTTTATAGTGTTTCAAATAGTAATTTATTTTATCGTAATGTAACCAGACAAACATTAAACGTTACAATTGCAACTCCCTTAACAATAAAATGCTTAATGCTACCGGTTTTTTACAATATATTGTAAAACTACAATGCAGTACTGCAACAGCTCATGTCCTTTAAAATTGCAAATCATTTAAATTTGTCACTGTAATATCAAAATAATGAGCAAATTACTATCTTCACCGCTGCCAAAACTCATTATTATTATGACATCATTTCACATGCTCTTATAACAAGATCAAACTAACAGTTTCTTCAATCACAAATTTCTCCATCTTTGCTGGCGTATCCGGTTCCACATAATTGACCGACCCCATATGGATTTTGAGTACAGGACACGCCTTCCAGTGCATCGAAAATGTTTTGTTCTTCATCAGAGCAACAGTTTCCTTAGTACGTGCCTTGAATTTATTTGATACCGCATAAACAGCCCCCAATTTACCATACACAAACAAAACCGTAGCTGCCCAAAAGGTTGCACAATACGCAAAGAAAATGATGAAAACAATTTCTTTTGACTTCTTCGTTTCAGAACTTATTGCATCAACGACAACATCAATACAAAGGGCTTGCGTTAACATAGCGCCAAACGCAATAGCCGGTATAATTCGATTCGAGTAAATTTCTCGGAACAACTTTACCACTAACTGTATTTTGCGATAAAGAAGAAATGTTCCCTCAATGTCGTCCCTCCTCTTTATGTTTTTAGCTTTGCGGGCAACAACGCTTATTAAAGTGCAAATCATATGGGCTTTGAGCATCATAAATGTGAAAACAATGCCTGCCACAGAGCATACGGAATGACCATAAAGAAAAAGCCCAAAAACAGTAACGCCCCTTGAAATCACTTCTACAGCACTATAGTTTAACCCAATTTCAAGTCCAAGTCCATCAGCATTTGAACAATGCGGGGTAATCCAATACCCAACAATCATCGGAAAGCAAGGGTGGAACAAATGATTGATGTACAGCTGCAAATTTGTGTATGGCGAGGCATAAATCATTTTGCAAGTCCATTCAAAAATTCTCCACTTCCATTTTGACTGACTGGCTTCGGTAGTCATTGACAGTTCCGGACATTTTTCCAAAGTGTTGAGTAGCAAATTCACCAAGTTCATAATCTGTTCGGTTTTTAATGCAAAAGGTACACATATTGTCCAAAGAAGACCAATTACAGTTGCGCAAAATTTATTGTATGCTATGTCTACAGAACTCAATGGTAATTTGAACATTGTCCATATTATTTGAGTGAGAGCTAGGCTAAGATAAATTGAGTTATAGATCACTAAAAAACGTCGAATATTTTGATAAATGTTGGTTGATCTTGGTACAAGTCGCTTTAGTTTATGATCCCAAACGAAGGGGATGACAGGCAAGAAGCTGGTTGTCTTAAATGCGAAACCAAGTAGATTTTTATACTTTTTATCAGCCATTTCTATAGCTTTTGTTGATATCAAATTTAAATTTTATTTCAATGTCTTCTCAAACTAATACGCTCCAGCTCTCTTGAAAGCTGTAAAAGGAGTGAATGGAACCGGAGGAAAACCAGTGCCAAACCTCCGCACATCCAAGGAAAGCATAATTAGTTTAGAAACAGAGAAACTGATAAATATTAGCTGACACACCCTAATGCAGTATAATTATCAAAACATTAAAATAACACCTACGCAGAATTAAACATTATGACACAGCAAGCATGTTGTAGCAAGTAGGAACCAATGCAGATTAATATTCAGCAAAAATACACTGTGCTTCATGGCCATAAAAAGATACTTTTTTTGTCAAAATAGTTGATAAAACAAATGACATTAGAATAATAAAACCAGCAGGCAAACTAGGTAGGCAAAATAAAACTTATACAACATGCGAGAAAATGAATGAATGGGACTTTACATTTCTAACTTATTAATGATGTCCTGGCAATGAAGTAAATTGCTGAAAATCAACGTAAATCAATCAAAATAACCTTATACAAAGAATTATGCAATGTAAAAACGTTTTTGTAGAGGCAGTTTATGTAAAAATAAAAATGTCCAAATTCGCAATTATGCTCGTTGAATGAATGTAAAACAAAATAATGTTTTGTTTGTTGTACGGCTTGATATATATCGACCAAATTGTAGGAATAATTTTTCGGCTTGTTGGTTGCATAATGTATTGCTAAAATTGGCTAATAATTAATGACATCAGCACTAAAAACCCTACTTATTATCCTACCATTTTTAGGAAAAATGTCTTTCACCTTGACACAAGCGCATATTATATTATACAGGTTTATAGTCAAATGCAAAATATATGGAACAATAGCTGCAACCAACTGTCTTGAAATTATGACAATTTAACTACTCAGCCTGAATTGGAAATGGTGCTTTTTAATTGCTTGTTGACAAAAACATCAAAACGTATTTGATATTTTTAGTCGCAAAGTTGTTTATTAAGTGCCAGGTACTGGTACTTTATAATAATACATGGTGGGAGCAAAAATATCTGTCTGTCCGTCTGTCCGTCCGTCCGTCCGTCTGTCCGTCTGTCTGCGCGATAACTTAAGAACGCTTCAACTGATTTTGATGAAATTTAGTATACATATACTAGTAGTACCAAGTAACAACCCTATTGATTTTGGGTCAAATCGGACAACCCCTTCGGGGTCAAAGGTCAAAGGTCAACATTTTTTTATATATTGCAACATATAGCATGTGATATATCATTCAAACGCAAATGACAAGGGGAACAATGACCAATGATTATTTTTGACCTAA
>JAQFYG010001344.1:0-19552 GCA_034694325.1 Entomobrya corticalis | reverse complement strand
GAGTATTATTTTTTCTATTAGTATAACTATTATATTTTGAAGTTCAAAACGCAAATTAGTACAATAATATTAATTAACCATTCATTTGGTCGTTAATCGTTTACTCCCGGGGCAAGGGGCAAAGTTATCTTTTGTAACACTGCAACGTATATCAAGTGACACATCAATAGAACGGGTATCAGTCGGAGAACAACAGTCTATCATCATTCATTGATCTATTTGTGAATCGGCGGGGGCAAAACTAGTTTAATGTATTTGCACTAAGCAAGCACATCACACAGACAACACACAACCATACGCATACACAAAACGTAAAATTTGCAGGCGCATCGCATAGAGCATGACAAAGGACAAAAATAGCCTTTGTTGCTGGCTGTGGTACAAAATACTTATTGTCGTTCTCTTTCATAGAAACACCTGTATTCAAACTTGAACGGCGGGCAAACAAGAAACGAGCAGTAGCAGTTCAGTATTTGTTTATTTACATACAAGATCAGATGCAATGGTCAATTGCTATGTCAATGTGAGACCGCGGTTGTCAGTTGTGAGGTGAAAAACTTAGATCTTGTATTTGATATGGTCGTTTTAAAGCTAAAATTAAGTATAAATGAACATGAAGTCAAAAGTGAAGCAAGCATCATCGCAATAATAATTTTTTTGTCATTTGTGCTTTGTTTTGCGGTTGTCAGTTGTCAGTAAATGGTAGAGTAGTTTATTCTCAATCGTATTTTCTAAATTTGGCTGACAAAAATACGAATCAAATACTCTTAAACACGCGTCAAAACCTGATAACAATGTTGTAATTGTCATGTGTTAGTTGTTAATTGGTAACACTCATCATTGGTACTTAAACTACTGAACTAGTACTACCGACAACGGACCGAAACTAGTAAGAAAGTTTGGGTACGTGTTTATAATTCATTTTGTCAATTGTCAATCATCAATAGGCTTAGGTGATGATAAATAATGATATGTACCATGTGCACATAGTAGTCAGCAATACAGTTGACAGTGTAAAACTTTATCGCATGTAAAAATCTTTTTGCTAGATTTGTTTAAAAGCTCAACTGGATCTTTGATATTGACATTTTTTAAAGAATGTCTCAAGAACGAAGAAAGGAATCACCAAGATTTCAAAGTAAATCCCCATCCAGAATTCCAGTCCTAAGCTCAGCTTCCAGCGCAAGGAAGCGACCGGCAGCTGTTTTGACCGAAACACCGAGGACTGCTAGCAGTGGTAACACTAGGGCCCAACCACAAAATCCTCTATCGGGCTTTAGAAGACTTGAAGCTTTGGCAAAAGCAGATGTACGAAATAGAAACACTTCACCTAGACAAATAGCTGCTTCTAAAAATGTCACTCCGTGGGTTGAAAAACATTTGCCACGATCACTGGATGATCTGTTTGTCCATAAAAAGAAAGTGGAAGAAGTCATGTTCTGGATGGATCGTGTTTTAAAGGCTAAAAGTATAAAAGGGGTATGTATGTTTGTATAAAGTTTTAAAATTCATTGCAACTTACGAGCTGGTAATGTAAACCTTAGATTAATATTAACTGTCATAACTTAGTTTTAGTGGAATATCTGAACTAAAGCTAGACAAAAATTAAACAGTAAAGATTAACGGGCAAAATTGTTTCGTAGAACAACATATGTGTGGTTAATGGGCCAGCCGGTTGTGGAAAAACAGCAACGGTTTACTTGGTGGCGAACAAACTTGATGCAGATGTCAAAGAGTGGACAAATCCCATGTCATTAACCCAGTTTAAGCAGTTTGGAACGGAAGGTAGAAAATCATACATAATATAGAATACAAGGATGCACTGTGCCAATGCATGTATCATTGCATTTTTTCTGATTATAGATTTCAGGGAAGAAGTTCAAGGACGGTCACAGATTGACTTATTTACGGATTTTCTGTTTAGAACATCGCAGTACCGATCTTTACCAATGAAAGGAAAATCTGTTAAGAAGCATCGTCTAATATTGATAGAGGATATTCCGAATATATTTTATCGTGATATCAATGTTTTTCACAATGTTCTTAGGTAGGTTAAGTGAAGATCTTTGAAATATTGATTTTCCAAGAGTATTTTTTTTCAATCACCCTTTTACTACTTTATTCCAGGAAATATTCCGCAGCTGGTCAGACACCATTAGTGTTTATTTTTACCGACAGCGCAGCAAGCGATCATAGTATGTACAAAATGTTTCCCAAGACAGTTCTCATGGAACTAAATATTAACAACATAAGGTATTATATTTAAATTAGCTTGTCCCAGTGGTACGTTATTTTCACTAGAAAGTTATAAAGAAGTAGTATGTTTATGGTTACTTTCCAGTATGAACCCTGTTGCCTCAACACTTATGGTAAAGTTTCTTCTAGAAATATGTGCAAGAGAGTCAATTCCAGTGGACAAATCACAAGTTGAAGATGTAGCCGCTACATCGAATGGAGATTTACGTTGTGCTGTAAATAACCTACAATTTTCACTTACCAAAGAAAGTAAGGTATAAAATATTTTTTTTGTGAGAAATGTTATATTTTCCATCTGTAGCTCCGTAGTTTATACAAATTTTTTTTTTTCAAAAAGGATCCACTGCCTCGACTTTCTCATTCAAAAAGCCAGCCAATAAGAGGTCTCGTAAAACAAATCAAGGAGTGGGAGAGACAGCAGCATCTAAAGTGCAACAAAAAGATGATACAATTCAACTATTTAGGGCACTAGGGAAAGTCTTGTATGGAAAGCGTAAGTCGTTAAAATCTTTTAATACTTTATTCCTTGCTACTTTTAAGTTCAAGTATATTGAGCTACATTTCCGAGAACGTGACCGATTTATAAACTAAACTATTGAACTACATGGTAATGTATTATTTTAACTCTTTTAATAGGAGATGAAACTCTTATTAATGACAGTGAGTTAGAGTTGGTTGGAGAAATGGAAAAGGAGAGAAGGGTGCATCCGTTACTAGAAAATCCTGAAAATATATGTAATAAAATGGAAGTTTCGGCGGAGACATTTTTAAATTTTCTGCATCAGAACTATCCTGCATTCTTCGGCTCTATGGATGACATGAGAATGGCTGCAGAGTATTTGAGTGATGGAGACTTCATCTTAAGTGGCTGGAAGTTCGATGATTCTGGCTGCAAAACATATAAAGTGATTACCTTAAAAATATTTAAGCTATTAAAGTCATAGCTTTTTCTTCAAAGTTCAGGTTGTTTTCCATTATACTTAATTGCTTGCATATGTGGTCGATTCAAAACAGGTGCGGGATGTTAAGGAACAAGTTGCAATGAGTACTGCTATTCGAGGTCTCATGCACTCTAACAACAATCGAGTATCTGTTGGATGGAAGCCGCTGACAAAACCGCTTGTATCAAATTTGGAGAGCGTTACAAGAGAAAGGTAAAAATATGATGCAAATATTTCGTGCTTAAATATCTATTTTGAAAGTTATGACCATATAGTTTTTTAAATCTAGTGTGGAGTCTACAAGACAAGCCCTATTTCATCTACGCGAACTTCAGACAACATTGTTCACTGAAGCGATTCCATTTTATGCTAAACTAATTAAAATAAAACCTATGTCACAACAACTAAGTAAGTAAATATCCTTCATGAAGCCATCCTTTCTTTCTAAGTTTAATTATTTTCTACTAAAAACAAAGAATTTATCCAATTTATTTTCCTGTAAAGTGCAATTTTGTTGTAAATTGGCTTACTACAGTTCATTGAATGCTAATTTCTAATAGGGAATATTTCTAAAATCACTTAGATATCGGAACCAAAGAAATAATAGAAAAAGGATTATTTCAACAAAAATCCAATCGTGTGTACGTTAAGTATCTTTATATCATTTATTATTACGCTATCAGTGCTATTTGAAAAGCTATATTTAATATAATATGCAAAAATATATGATTTTTCATTTCAAAGAATGACATTAGATGAAAAGGAAACCGTAGAAGATAATAATGCCGTCGTGGTTGTTGAATTAGAAGAATCTGGCGAGTCTCAAGAAAACTCTGAAAATGCTAAAAAAGAAGCTGCTCGAAGGGGAACTGGGACAGATCTGAATGAGAACATTGAAGACGATGATGAGGAGTTCATTATTGAAGAGTTTGAATGAAGATAGTCGACGCCTTCGTTTGTCTTTATACCATTGGTTCCTTTATTTTTATTATTGCTGTGATTTTGGTAATGTAGTTCAGAAGTGGATGCATCTTCTTTTGCAATCCACAATTTAGCTAGATCATTTTAACTATGTGAGTAAATTCATATGTACAAGTACAAGCTGTGCGGATATGTATTTTTCTGTCAAGGATCAAGGAGTCGTGTAGTCGCGTCCACTATCACAGTAATATACATATTTATATAAACGAGGTACATGTCATTAGTCAGTGCCGTAATGTAAGAGCGGAATATTCTAATGAGCTTATCTCTTTGGAACTGTAGAACCTCCCTCTGGACGTGTTTTTGTAAGATAGTATCCAGCTTTGTACGTACTTGCATTAGGGTAAAGATGTATTTATTTTCGTATTTTTGGTAATGATCTTGATGATGAATAAAGGAAAAAGAAAAAAATAAAGAAAAGAAAATATCAGATTGTTTTTGCCTTTGGTTCTGAAAGGAAGGATTTTCGTTTTTCTTTACATATTAACTGATTGGCATGAATTCTAAGTATACAAATAACAAATACTATGCTGTTTGACAGTTACGCAAGTAGTTATTATTAAAAAGTAGAACCACAGAGACCAGTCTCCCAATTGTCACGTGGTTCGTTTGTGAATAAAGGAAAATGGGTTGGTTCACACATTTTCGCAGAACATGGAGACCAGGTTACAGTTCGGACGTCATCGATCCAAACAAAGCTTTCGACTTTGAACGGCGAGTGCTCATTATTAAAAAAGTTATAATTATCGTGCTTTTATTAGCACTGTTGATTGGTTCAATTTACTTTGTAGTCTCTTCAGTGACATCTAAGAACGAAACTACTGCAGCTACAAGCAATTCAATAATTTCATCACTGACTGGTCGGGATGAAAATAATGTTCAAGGTGCTTCAGTGATTCCATTGAAGATATCTAACACCGTGGTGAATGCAACTGGCAATCAAGTGACTGAAATAACCAATCCAGATAATGTTACTGGTCATTTATTGGTTGCGTCCACTAGTATCAGTAATAGTAGTTCACAGGATGTGTCACTATCATCGGCGAGCAACAATAGCAACAACGTTAATGATGCGTCATTTGCTTTGTCGAACAATGACAGTAGCAGTGTCAACATAAGCTCAATAATAACTCCTTTACTGAATAAAAATATCCTTAACACTAGCAATCCGAATCAGAATAGTAGTAGCTCAGATTTATCATGTTCAGCGACTGGAAATGTCATGGAATGCATTGCTTTAACAAAATCATTTAAAACTATAACCACTTTCTATAATTCGACCGGGTAAGCTTTGGTTAGATCAAATTTTAATTTTCGTTGATGTTATATGGTTATACTGGTGTTTTCGATATTTAGTACATTATTTTTAATGAAATACTTTTCTAAATTTTATTCATTTAGCAAACACAGTGGAAATGTGGAGGGTTACGTGATGGTTAAGATGCAAAATAATACCTGGCATCCATACTGCCATCCCCAATGGACACTAGAAATGGGCCACAGTCTCTGTAGGGGATTCGGTTTCGAGAAGTTGATACAATTACTGAAAATTGATATCTCGCAATTAAAACAAAGGATAACTCGAAGGTTGGGGAAGAACGTGTCCCTTGACTCTGAGAACCGGTCGCAGCCACCAGTACTGTTAGTATTGACCACAACTGAAAGCAGTGTTCATTCTATGAAAGCAAACACTGATCAGTATAATTGCGAAGTAGGGTATATTTCTTGTAAATAGTTTTCCATGTCTTTTTTCTTAGTTAGTTCAATTCTACGTAGCTAAAGATCGCATAGTTGTTCCTAATTTTGTAACGTAATCAACCCAATTGTTAAAATGTTGTAAACTAATGAAACATTCATGTAAAAAGAACATTTTCATTTACGTTTAAGTTCAGAATGATTTAAAATTCTTCCTAATGAAGGCAAACATGTTGTTGAAAAACAGACATAAAAAGTCAATTGCTTTTTATTGAAATATCGTTAAGAAATTGTAGCTGTGAAAATATTTAAAAATGTTATAGCTTTAGTTTTAGTGAAATTCCCGTAATTAAAACGTCTAGTTGTTTATGCCACTTTCCTGTGTTTCACAGATCTTTTTACAACAGGAATAACTGATAGTTTCTTATACACATAAGCATTGCACAATAATATTTTGTCAACGTAGATACTAGTAAACGATATTCATAAAAGCTGTTTACTTTATCATCTTTGTTGGATTGGAGTACATATCCGGCATGACATATTCCGAATGGTGGTGATGAAACTGCAACAAAGTAAAATAATGGTGCTATCATTGTGAATCAATGAACACGCAACATCCCATTTAATAATTACTTTTTTTTCTCTTTAAAACCTATCCTTTTCCTGCCCATATTCAACTATCAACATAATAATTACTCATAAGCTAACGCAACTTTAAAAAATGACAAGTCAGTAATCTAAACGTGATGATTCATACCAAAACTGTAAATTGTTACCATTTCCATCAGCTAACTCCGATTGCAGTATCGTTCATCAGACAGACGCATGACGCATGTATAATGGTTACTGCAATATTCTGCATAAGGTGCTCGGCTCGCTTTACTTATGCAAAACGCTAACAAAGTACATTTACTGCGTTGCTTATGGATTCATGATGTTTCATTTCACTTGGACTTCTCCGTCTCTCCTACTCACTCTCTCCTCAAGTTCTCCAGTTCAATTCATGTGTACTGGACACTGGACTAGTATTAAAATACTAGTGGTATACTGGAATAATAATATATGATGTCATATTATTATAGCACGTAAAATACATTGGAATGGCATCAGCAGGTAATAACCGGGAACCCTTCATCGTACATGCTTTTGTTAACAGCGACCAGCAGAGCAGCATAGCAGCAGAGGAAGTAATAAGCAGATTCACAGAAATGCAGAGCTATTTGGATGGAAGTTTGGAAGTGGATGAGAGGACGACTAGACTAGTGTATTGTAGTATAGTAATTTAGTTTAATGATAATCTTCTGACACCAATTTATGAGCTTCAACTGTTTGGATAGCACACACAGCACACATACGTGATGATTAAAAATGATTACTTCAACATTTTGGTTTAGTACAAGCTTTCGAGTCATTTGCCTGAGAGAAAATTGATAAAATATCTTGTGTTGTGATCGTCAATACTAAAAGTTTGATGGCTGTCATTAGCTGGGACTCCTTTCACAGATAAGGTCTAAATGATCAGACAGGAACGTGGCCATGTATCTTTTATTATACCAAGTATAAATACTAGTATTACTAGTCATTCAAAATACACTTTTTATGTTAACAACAACGTCTTGAACTTTTATTGAACTCGTATATATTTGGCCAACGAACAGAAACATTACTTCAGCGTGGATTTAATTTTCTTAAATGTTCCAGACTTTTGCAGTGAAATCATAGCAGGTTTGTATACATTTCATTAGTGTCATTAGGTTTTAAATATTAGAATGTGTAAATATGAAGATTGAAGGTGATCAATGATAGACGACTTTTGACTTTTCTTTTCCATTTTCAGAATGGCAAATCGGTTAATGAAGTTATCAGCTCTTGCTGTGGCATGGTTAATATCGGATCTAGGGAGCGTTATTTATCGTAATCATGGCGTAGAGGGAGTGGACTTAATGTTTCATCTTTATGCTGGTAGAGAAGATTGTTTCTATGAGTACATGGAACGAAATAAAACCATGTATATAGAATACAGTGTCATTGGAACTGGAATGGGTGACAGTGATGTAAATTTCCAATTATCGGACCCCCAGGGCCGTCCAGTAGTCACGGAATTCCGGAAACCTTCATCAAGACATGAGTTAGTGTTAAATACATCTCATGTTCTATATACGATAAAAGGCCATGAGTTTGCACACAATGTATTATAAATTTTCTTGTTTGTTGTTTCTGGGTAATCGAAGTGTCAACATTCCTGACGGAGGCCAGTACAGGATATGCTTTGATAATACATACAGTCATTTCACCCCTAAGCAGGTAGCGTTTACTATAACTACGACAAACCCGGAAGTTGCTGACTGGCATGAGTTCCAGGGAATGTATTATCCGGAGGCTTCATACGATATACAAGTGAATGAAATTAAGGTAGCGTCAAAGTTTAGTGTAAAATATCTTATCCATTTTGACAAAGTTTATATTTTAGAATCTAGAATATTTCGAATATTTTCATTTATTTTATCAGGAGAGAATGGATAGAGTTCGTACTGCTTTTAACGAAATCGAAGCAATACAAGAACAGTATCGAATTACTGAATTACGCGATAGAAGTATTGCTGAGCACAATTTCGAAAGGGTGAATTTCTGGTCGACTGTTTTCTTGTTCTTTTCGCTGACGATAGGCGGAATCCAGGTAAATTATGATTATATTTCAACACAATACTTGTACTACTACATACTACAATAAAATACAACGATTAACATAAACAACATTGAAGTCCTAATGAGAATACCTATGTATTATTGGATTTTATAGGTGTTTTTGCTTAAGGGGCTATTCGATCCTCACTATGATGTCAGAAATTATGTTAAAAAACTAGTTCGCTGATTCAATTTCGTGAAGTGAACAGAAGTTACAAAAATAATTGTTCTAGAAAGTAATAATACTGATAGAAAGAATCGCAAGGAGAGCACATACTGGGACTTAAGCAAAAGCTTGGATTATCGATTGAAGCTTACTTTATTCTCCAACACAAACAATGTCTTCAACTTTTATAGGTAGTTATATTTTATACAGTGTAGGGAAATGAAGTCTCGAGAATTTATATGGTTAGAGGTAAATCATCGTCATCGTCACAAAGTCGCAAACCTTCTGTGAAACAAAACTACCCACTGAAATTTAACGGTATTTATGCGACAAATGCTAGAGCTAAATAATATTCTTCTTGTCGAATGACCCTACTTATCATTCATTTTGAAATATATTAAGCCTCCCAATAATGCTACTTAATTAAACCTGAAGTTGCCAGATTACTTAACAACTTATGTTGCACGTAAATGACTGATTTTAAATGTTTAAAATGTTATATTTTACATTATATATATTTTGCATGCCTGGAAAATATATTGTTATCCTAAATGCCATTGGTTGATTAAGTTGATAAATAAGTGATTTTTATAAATTATTAATACTTGTGCCAGTTTTATAAATCATACCTTTTGATTTTTCTTTAAACAGACATAGTATAGTTCAGAATTGTACTCTGAGATATATAGTCAGGACAGTTATCTTAACATACGAATAGTTTTATAAATATCAGGTACTTCTTTTAACTTTTAATATTAAGTTTGTGATGGTTTATTAATCTTGTACGTTTTGAGAAATGTGCAAATTACAGATATACTCGTTATCATTTATGGAGTTATAAATTGTAAATTGGATAAGCGTATTTTTTAAAGTTTTGCTACTACATATATCTAAATTATGCTATTTCCGTTCCATTGGATAACAGTAAATATAACTTTTGAGTTTCTTGTCCATTTCTGAGAACAATATCATATTCAATGTTAGTCTTGGAAAGCAATGCCTAGTCAAACTTGTTTTGTTATTAGTTATAATTTACTTGTTATACTTGTCTAAGTTTGCTATCTTTTCTTCTGTTATCATTGGTCAGTTTTATTTTGTGTGAATTTAATTTTAAAAAAAATATTATTGTTTAATAACTTATTTTCTCTGTCTTTCACTGCGAAGAGAGGTCAGGTTTACGAAGGTCAAGTGTTTAATACATATGTAATTAATTAGTTGCAAAATATTTGTCCCAGAATACTCTTGTAGCTGTTTTGAATATCTCGGGTGGAGACAATTAACGCACAATGTGATGGGAGCAGCGTTCTAATTGTATCGAGAATGTTTTTTGGATAGAGGGTCCAATTTTCTTTAGAGATTTAAAATTGTATGCCGTGTTATGAATAAAGAATAGATAGTGAAATAATATGGCAGATGTCGCTAATACTTCTTGAAACTGTTAATAGTATTCGTAATTCATCGTTTATTATTGCATGTAATTCGGTTTCGGTTATTGGGTTACATTGTAAGTAGCGTAAATGACTGCGAAATGTCACTTACAAATGTTAAACACTAGTTTAGCTGGAATGTTCGAAAGGTCTTTAAAGGTACAGCTTTCTTGGTTTAAGGGCTAGTTTCCATATTACTAAATAAATGATTTTCCATTTTAATAGTTAACTTTACTAACAGCAGCATATCACTTACATAATCATTATTATCTGTTTCACTTCGTCTTACTATATTTTAAAATGTTCTTTATATGTTATTAAATTTTTGTAAAAGTCTATATTATTTTATGGTTTGTAAAGTGTTTAGTTATGGATCTACCATTTCACGAAATATATCGTTAGGTGTCATAACGGATTCAAATATTATTCCTGAGATAATATATCAGTCAGTTATTAAAGTCAATTGAGATAGTTATATTTATTTTGAAAGTAACATGCGTTTTATAAGTAACACCCAAAATCAGTTCTAATCATCTACAATATGAGCACTAGCTTAGGTATTTGTTCTTTTAGTGAACAAGCATGCAAACACATGGTACTTGCAATGTCAGTTACACGCTTTAAACTGTGTAAAAAAGTGCCATTTTACTAGTTAGAGCAGAAAACAGTGTTACTAATGGTGTGTCCTTTAAAAGTCTTGTTATTAAAATATTTGGTATTAATGTTTGTGTGAATTTAGGATTACGGATTTAATTTGATAGGTTGGCAATAGTAACACCAGGCAATCAATCAAATTACTGATTTAGCGACATATGGTGCTTTTTGGATACTAGTGGCGAGGTATGGCTGGAACTCGCTGGGGATTCGGAATTGCGGGAACTTGGTGTTGTACTCCTTGAGCGTTTTGCAAAAAGTGAAGCTGAGGACGTTGGAGTGGGTGGCCCTTTCAAGAAGTGCATATGAGCATACAACATGACACCGATATCTTTGTGACCTGCTTCCATTGCTACACTCAGTGCTGTACTTCCATCCTTAAAGACAAAAAGTCAATTGTTATCGTTATAAAAAAGGAACTTATATGGTTTAAATATATAAAGGACAAATAACTTACATTATCAGTTACGTTGGGATCACAGTCAGCTTGGGCTAAAAGGTATTTGACTATGTCGCCATGTCCATGCTCAGCAGCACACATCAAACTTGTGCTTCCATCCTCATCTTGAATATTTACGTCTGCTCCTGCTTCTATCAATAACTTAACCGTGTCCAGCCGACCGTGGGAAGCTCCCAACATCAAAGCCGTTTGTCCATGCTATAAGTAATATAATAGATTAGTTATTCCATTGTTTATGCCATTATTAAAAGACGTGATTTTGCAAAAGAAAAAAGAAAATTAATGAGACACTTACTTGTGCAGCCTTGATATTCACATCTCCTAGGCTAAAAAGTCTGCGAACAACTTGCCTATGTGTTTCAGTAAGAATTTTGGCGAGAGAAACGAGCATTACACTTGTGTAGCCTGCTTTATTTGCTTTGTTTGGATCGCAGACTTTGGAGTCAAGGAGAATTGAAACAACATCAAAGTTTCCATGAGAAACAGCGTAGTGCATAGCTGTGTTGCCCTGTAATTAACAAAATTAGGTTCAAGAAGTTATGCTTATCAGAGTAATAGCAATAGCTTGGCGAATTAAATATTTTTTGTCAAAACAATTTAAGTTCACGGTGTAACTAATTCTTAGCGTTGCTTGCTTCAAACTCCGTTTCTACTTACATTTCCATCTGGCATGTTGACAATATATCGAAGTAATTGGGGAGAATAGCTTTCAAAAAAATCCAAATAATCTTCCACGTCTAAAGGGTTCGCAGTTTTGGTTCCTGCCACCTATTAACAAAATATGAACTTCATTTAGCAAAGAAAGAAATTAGTTTCACTTTTCATGGTGTTAAAAATTAGACTAATGACTACTTACTCTAAACCACTCATGCAAAATGATGCTAATTGCAGATGTAACTTGCTGCGTCGTCCTGCCGCGTAAAAGAGCGTCATTTAACACTTTCAATGCTCCTTGCATTTCTTTACTAGGAACAGCTCTATATATATATATATTAATAAAGGCTTTATAATTCTTTTCACTCAATGCAATTAAAATGTAGAAATACGTAGTTTAAATATATCACACATGAGTTGCGCACTTTTCTCGTGGCTCTTGAAGTGAAGCAAAGCTTCCAGAGGTCGATGGTCTTTCTTTATCTTCCTCCTCTAAAGGTTCTAATTGACAAGGTGGGAAGCGACTAATTGGGAAATGTATTTCTTTTGTGAAAGTGTCAGATCGCTGAAACACGGGTTTTCGGAGTCCACTAATGGTGTGCATTCCGGATGGCGATGGAATAGATGAGGCATTTATCTGAGATTCCTCAGATGTGTCACCACGATCATCTACGGGAGATTCCATGCGCTTAACTGACAATCGTGGCGATGTTGGCGAGACTGGCGTGGCCAATCGCGGAATTCGTGATATTATTTTACTATCGGGTGTGCTTGGTGGTTGCGATGGGGGAGGGGATTGAGGAGGTGGTGGTGGTTCGGGTTTGTCCTCTATGGGCTCTGGAGTTGGATCCCTTTCAGCTGCCGAGTCTACATAACATTTTCTTATTTATGATTTAAAACGCTAACATTAATATGAGCATATTTAAGGCAAATACAAACTTACCAGGAGTATGTCGGGTTGGACTTGGCGTTGGAACTGTCACCTTTGCCATGTACTCTGACCTAACAGGCGATTCTTTTCTTACATACTCTGATCTTGTGGGTGATTCCCTATTCATGAATTCGGACCTTGCTGGTGACTCCCTTCTCACATACTCTGATCTTGTAGGTGACTCCTTTCTTACATACTCTGACCTTGTAGGTGACTCCCTTCTTACATACTCTGACCTTGTAGGTGACTCCTTTCTTACATACTCTGCCCTTGTAGGTGACTCCCTTCTCACGTAATCTGATCTTGACGGAGACTCCTTTGTCACACTATCTGATCGACCAGGTATCTCCTAAATACATCAAATTAAAATTAAAGAGAAAAATAAGTAAAATGTAAATTTGTACTCTCCGACTATTTGAACTAAAACTTACAGCAATAGTATTAACTCCAATTGTTTTCAATTTAGGTTGCTCAGTATTAACACCTAACGTTTTGGATAGTTTCTTTATGGCAGGCTTCTCTATTGGACTTAGTGATGCTTCAATTAACTGAGCAGAAACTCCGATCGTTCTAGTGGTCTTTGTTTCCCGCAGCCTATCAGTAGTTGTAGCAACTCCAATATCCTTACAAGTGGGCTACGATAAATAATATAAATAATTTTATTAACAAATAAACCAGCAGCCTTTGATAAAAGATATCATTATGATAAAAATGATAAAAAGAGTGTGTAATCATAACATGAATGAATACCTTGATAGTACATCCTATATCTCCTGTTCTGGGTTTTGCTAAGACTCCTGAGTTTTTAGTTAAAATCCGAGGTTTTGTTAAACTTCTATCTAGCTCATCACCTGTGCCTGCTTGCACTCCACAATCTACTTTCTCGACTATTTGTAGAATATTCAATTCGTTGCCGTCTTTAAAATCATGTTCCTTAACTTGAACACCTACATCAAAACTACGAATTCGCCTTCGTATCGTTCCGGGTATACTACCGGTGGGGGAACATGAGTCAGGTCGACTTGTTGATCTTTCTAGTACGTGGCCCAGTAAATCAATGCTTCCTCCTACACCTACAGACCTAAAGAATAAATACATCAATTTAAATATTCTTGAGAATTCTGAAAACACTAAAGGTGAACAAAGTATGCAAATAGTAATTAAAACTATTTACCTAGTGCGTGGCATTGTGTGAGATATGCCAACATCCCGAGTTAGTACTACTTTGCCAACCCCAGCATCTCTCGTCTTTCTTCTTGGTGGGGCAATAGGAGACAGAATCGGCATTTTTTGCTCCTCTCGACTTGATGTAACTTGCTCCTCTAATTTTGCACACTTTTGCTTCTCGTTATCTAGAAGTTTCATCAACTGACGCTTCTCTTCTTTCAGAAGCGTGAGCTTAACCTTTGAACAAATTTAAAAAATAGCATATGATATAACATATCAATTACAGCTATTCAGCTATTAAAATTCCTATTCTATTTGCTTCCTTTTTACCTCTAGCTCTGGAATAATTTTTACTTGCTCTTCCAAGTACTCAAACCGCTTATCACTTTGTGCATCACGGTTTAATCCATTAAGTTGAAAGCTATGGTTGTAGATTGAGTCCGCATTATTCGTTACAAGACTACAATTGCTTTCCTGTATAATAAAGACAATTAGTATTGTTTTCATGCTTTGATAAAAAAATAATTAAACTACTGTATTGTATTGCTTGATCTCTATATCTATAAAATAGAATAGAATGATGCGTTGTCATTACAGCTTTTGTGTCCTTTTGTGGCGCTGTAGCCTCCTTCATAATCACAGTCGATGCGCTGGTTGATGTTGTGGAGCCCTTATTAGAAAAACAATTACTGGAACTCATAAGACCAATGGTAGTGGTGTCGTGTTGGTAGTCTTTTGATGCCGGTTTTATCCGTGGAAAGGTGTGAAATTTCTGACTATCAGGAATGCTGTAAGAAAGGGTTCTTGCTTCTGGCCTGGTTCTTGACAGAGCTTCCTCAAAGTCCGTCACTGCCTCGCTCAAGCCATTTCCGAGAATATCAACGTGACTTGTTGAACCGAAACTGGTGTCGCGATGTCTACTAGCACTTCGATGAACAAATTCGATTTCTTTCACTGATCTCACTTGAGAAATCCAAGTACTATTATTGGCAGGTTGGTAGGATTCTGTCTCGTCTTGATCCTGGAATAAGATTGAATGTCGTCACCATGCTCAACAAATTAGTGACATAAAAAATAATAATAACAAAAACCTCTACAGGAAAGGAACAGTTACTTTTGCGGATCACGAGCTCAGCTAAACTAGCATTATCCTCTAGATTCAACATGATTATCACCATTTAGTATTTATATTGCTTATTGTGCAGTTTTCAGATAGCACCGCAAGAACCGTGTGTGGACTAAATTGTTTTAAAAGCAGAGCTCACTAGTAGTAAGCGAAGTAGTCATAATAATAGTTGGGGAAGTTTTTGTGGAAGTGCTACTTTTAGAACGCAAGAAAACTGCGACCAAGAAATGCAATATGATATCCTTTATATTAACAGTGAGAAACAAAGTACAACGGCTTGAAGTTATCATTCATACTAATGAACTGCATCTACTTATCTAAGCAGTTGTACCTTGTACATAGATTGCACACACAATTCATATAATATTATGCCTGCTATATACCTATGCAATAATGCAATGCAAGTGGATTCAAGATCATCATCAGAATGAATGAAAGTAAGAAATGAGCAATACAAAAGATAACATAACAAGCCAGCATAATATAATAATATTCGCTCTCGTTACATTTACATTCCCATCAACTCACAGAACAGTGATGGGGATGTTAGAGTTGTTGTTGATTCTAACTATTTTTATCAGAAGCTGTCGAGAAAAAGAAAAACTGAAAGGAAATGCTTTTTTGTGAGAGTTTCAGATGAGTTTCAAACCATCTAAGAACTTTAATATAATAAAAGGGGGGAAAGAGTAAGCTAGTAGTAAAGCCGCTTGTATGCATGCATTCTTCCAATTCAACTACCGGTATTTGTGACGGTTGACGACAACAAAGTCACAAAGCCACGAGCCTCTGAGATTCTCTCCTCTTCTACTAATAGTATGTATTATATCACTGAATTTTCATAACATCACTGTAGATTATTAGTTTACATAGGCGTCTGTTGCTTACGACACACGACAAGTCGAAAGAGAAGGAAGAAAGCATATTATTATCTAATAATAATATGTTACAAATATAACATGTACATAGGTTGTAAACGCATACGCGTGTGTCAGTCAAGTTAGTCCCACTACTTTACTCACAATGTAATGCGATCCAATGATCTCTCACCAAGAAGCAAGTAGCTAAAATGTTTCAAGGAACGACAGCTTCCTACAATAATCTTTGTACTATGCATAATAAATTACTATTACTTGTGTTTGTGCACAGTAGAGAGACTAACTTGATCTGGGCAAGTTGCCACCAGTGACTATAAAATCAAAGCTCTAACTAGAGTTCACTATCTACTATGGTAAGTACTCACGATTGGTATTCCCTGTTCAACTGGTGGAAGAAATCAGCTCGTTTTGACATATAGTGTACCACTGTAGTAACAATTTATCAAGGTTGGAAAGGTGGTAAAGTCTAATGATTTGAAGAACGTGAATGAGCATTAATTCATTTTCATTTCCATCATCATTTGAGAACAATACAAATTCATGGAATTTAAAGTAACGCTAAAGCAGTTTGTTGCGATGGATCCTAGCAAAACCCCAATAATATACATTGAAAAATTATACTTTTGTATCGTTTTTATAAAGAAAGGCCCTACTGCTACTTGCTACATAGATTTGCGTGAAACAATTGACAATAATACATTACGACACAAATGATAATAAAGCAAATTGGCTTCAAAACATGGTTCACAGAACTGTTGCGAGACAGCTGTGGAAATGATCCCTCATTTAGAAAGGCTAAAGATAATTGAGAAGACAATGCCAGTCGGTATATGTATTCCAATGTATTCCATATCAAATTCCCACAGGAAAAGAGGGAAAATGTCGGGTAGAACTAAGCAAATTGATGTGACTTAAGCTTACTAAATGGTAACTCTCATTTATCATGTGAAAATTATGCTACTATCATCAAACTCCTTTGCTGATTATTATAATCAATCGTACCTGGTTTAAACTTCTCATAGCCAGTTTTGCTTTGACTACTCCCAAAAGCATGTCCATCGATTGACGCTCTGATCTCCATTTGTCCCTGAGCGCTTGCAGCCTTTCCCCCTCACTTTCTCTTGAAAGCATCTTCTTTGTGAATGGCACAAAATCCACGTCTATGTGATACCCATACGGGCAGCATCTGCACCGGTTATCATCGTAACCGTGCTGAAGGACGCTAATGCCACTTCCTATACTAGGCATTTTGAATGAAATGTTGAAATAATTTGTGGTGTTGGACTATGATGTTCTAAAAATCTCGCCGGCCGAGACTGCTCCAAGAAGGTTCTTGTTAAAGGACCTGAAACAAAATAAAAAATAAAAAAATCACATCTACAAAAACAATGGTGAATAGTGATACATATCTTCCCCAGTTATTCCAATGTTCTGTCATAAAATTTGCCAATCGTAGATTTAACTCAAAGAAAATCTACACCAACATATAAAAAGCTATACATTTTAAAATGTTATTCTGACCTGTCACATCAGAAATAGTATACTGGTGCAAAGTTCTATTTTCGACGATAGTGATACAGATTAACGCTAATTTTGTGTTTGTAATTTTGCAAATTATGCCCATCGGGAGAGTTTTTTGTTCTCGTGCCGGTCATTATTAATACATTCTCCTTTACTCGCAGCATGTGGATATTTACACCTGCAAAATATTATTGACAATTGTGTATTTCTCAATTCAATGAGACATTTTTGTAGGTGATCTCAGACGGTGTAAAAGAAAACGATGGTGAGATGGAAAAAGAGGCTAAACGGTGTGAGAAACTCAATAGTCAGAGTCTCTGTAACGAGCAAAAAACATTAAATCGAAGATGTGCTAAAATCCTCTGTATGTTTGTGTTATCTGTCTATGTCTACCCATAAATTTACCTGTAACATCTCCGATTTAGAGAATAGCTCTATCAATATCTAGCCAATCTGTTCAAATTCCCATCCAGGAAAACAAGAAAGCGTGCATTTTTATCAAAACATAATGTTTACAGTTGATACTACATACAATAGTATGTTTCTTTACTTGGTTGATTGCATTTTAATTTTGCGTTGGCGTTGTTTGTTGTATTTCATACACATGTCAAAATCTATAGCGTCAGAGAGTCGATTCAATGTATAGATTTATACGTCATTTTGCATTCGAATTATATATTATAGGTATTATATTATCTCTAATGAATATGCAGCAACATGACAAAGCCTTGACATAAACGGATTCACCATTGCTTCTATGCAAACAAAGTTGAGTGAGACGATAAAAATCAACAACGCCTTTTCTCGATCATTGGTGCTGATATGACAACCTCAGTTCAGGTATCAATATCGAAACAACACAAACACGTACATAATTTATGCTGGGATAATGTTTAGGTTGATTTTTAAAAATAAAAGCTATAATAACATAAATATATGGGGGTCCAAAATGGTGGTGTGTCTGAGCCTAAGTTTGAAAACGTGTAGAGTAATAAAATTTGTTATGTTTCTACTGACAATAAAACGTGCAGTCAAGATATGCGTTTAATGTACTTTGGCACTTAATGTAATGAACCTGTGTGCAAACGCTAAAGAAAATAGTCAGCGATCGTCACTTTCACAAACTAGGAATTTATATCCAAAATTGGTCACAGGGTTTCTCAAAAGCTCAAGTCAAAACAACCCTTCCAGACATAAAAATGAACAATGAGCCCTTACGCACAACTCAGTCACGGTTTTTTACTTTTCGATTTAAAAATGCATAATAATATAGCAGGCTGCCTTTTTTGCCATACTTCACTTGCAGCATCATCAAATCATACAATTTCAATTTCAGCATCACCAAAAAATCTTATTATACAATTAAGATATGCATAACAACGACAGCAAAACAACAACAAAAAAGTGCCTTTTGTAACATTACATCATCACATTTCATCTAAATCAAATCATGATCTGCACTTTACGTTTTTGTTTAAAAAGATGAGTTTCTAAAGTAAGCAACATTCATATATAGAAACAGCCTAGCTCTATCTAACACCCTTTCTGTCTACCTAAATAAAAATTAGCAATGAGTGAGTACATAAATAATACAGTGCAGTTTCATGTATGATGTATCTATAAACATTTACTTTTAATATGAAGCTTACTAAAGAATTGCTGGGAATCTGTAAATTTCTGAATTGAATTGGTTTTTCAAACCAAGAGGCCAGTCAAAATATATTTTTGCTGAAAGACTAGGCTTATCCTTCAAAATATGTAAATATAAATTATTTCTTTACCTGGTAACAATCAAAACATCTTGAAGCTAGGAAACAAAACTAAAGGGTTTAAAAGCAGCAGAACCTTCCCCTGTGCAGTGTTGGCTGGTCATAGGTCATTTTATTTTAAAAGTTTTGACCTAAAAGGTTTTTGGTAAGTCCGCACTCATATAATAATTCAAGTTAGTTGCAACTGCAACTTGTCAAAATGAAATGCTTATGTGTTTCAAATTGACGCTATTTTCTCAAA
>JAQFYG010001343.1:0-19561 GCA_034694325.1 Entomobrya corticalis | reverse complement strand
GATTTTACCTGTGTAAGATAAATTAAACTATCACGTCCGTAACTAGAGCCCGTTGTCAAAAACGGGCGTTATAAACTTGTTTCGTACAAAAAGACAAATTGCGAACTAGGGCCCTTTTCCTAAAACCTATCACATATAGGAGTTCTTAAAAATTCATCACGTTTCGTAAACAATATAAAAGGCTTTTAGCTGATAGGTACAGTCTTAATCATTCTCATATTGCTGTTGCCGCTAAGATGTTGCTAGTGATGGCCGTAATTTCATATTTACTGTTTCAAGTAACCAACACAACGCAGTGAAATAGCGTTTCTGTAGGTTATCGTCTTGCAGCTTTTTCCACCATATGACTCATGACTACAATAATGAATAGTGAGCGAATGCTTGTATTTGTTTTGCCCAATTTAACGTACATTGCTTCTGTTCATGTTTTGTTATTTCACGCTTTTTTAAACTAATAGTCTGAACTAATGTCTGTGAGCCAAAATAAGATGTAATTTCCCACTTACTAAAAATATTCTCTGACGGTTTAATTAAAATTTGAACACAACTGTTTACTTGATGATTGGTGTTTGATGTCTGAGAAAAGTTAAATTTCTTTTTCTACCTACTTGCCTTTTAATCCTCATCTTTTGTACGCATCACATCAACAGTCGATTAATAATTATAAGGTCAGTAGTTGGCACTGGCATTACGCTGGGTATAGTTATGATTCCAAGGTTCACATGAGAACAGCAATACCCTGGCGTCAAAGACAGCACGTGTAATTTCTAAGACGCAATCGTGAATTTTGCTTCTCATAATGTACTTTTCTAAAAGAAATTCCGATTCATATTTTCCAAAATAATATATTCTTAGAATTTCTTTATTACACCGTTGTTTTGTTCTCAAATCACCTGCCTTTTCTCATGATTCATCAAAATATCTATACTTCAAGCTAAGCAACATAAAACGTAAAAATATTATGATTCTATTGGACACATACTACCTCAAGTAAACCCACAATTTATGATCATATGAAAGAGCTTTTTAATGTACAGACATAAATTCAGCGCATCAAACATGGGAATTAGACAAAAGCATCATTTCTATATTTCTCCTGTCTGTTTACCTCAAAAACCTTCGATTCGATTCCCTTTCAAAATACTCATGCTTACTTGTCTCCTTGCTTTCTTTCTACTTTATTTTATAGCAATCACATTGTTCGTAATCTTACTCATTTTCTCCTGGCAAACAATGGATGTGCTAGTATGATGTCATTCATGGCCTTCACTCAAACCCCTTTACTTATACCCGTGTAGGATCAATTTCATCCATTTTTTACAAAAGGGATCTGGGTTTCTCCCGTCATGTGAATCGCTTTTCTCTTCGTTCGTATCCATTTACAATATTATTGTGTCTGTCTTTCTGCTTGTCGCTCAGTTTTCTTACAGCACCACAAAATACTAAGATGAAGCAATTCAACCTCCCCCTCTTATACCTACAAAAATAAAGTTTCTTCCTGAATTCTTTATTAGAAATATAAAACGAAGTTGAAGACTGTTTGCTTGTATCAGTAACTACAATGAATAATGCATGAAAATAAGCTAAAGAGGCGATGTATTTACTTAAGTGCATTATGATTTGCTTTGAGAGTCCAGCTAAATTACTCCTTCCTCCTACGTAAAACACATTTCTAAGAATTAGTAAAGATTTTAAGATTTTCTTTCTTGTGGTTCGCTCTAGTTTTCCTGTATGGTAGAAAGCAAAGTAAAAAACAAAAGATACAAACTAAGGGAGAAGAAAAAAAGAACATTATTGAAAAGAAAAGTTTCGCCAAATTGGTTAAGAGTAGAATTTGCCGTGGAGTAATAATGGTTTGTCCCGTGTTTTCTTAAAAGTGTAACTACAACTACTACTTTTTATGTTATAGACTTACTTACCTTAAACGGTAGAAGACAGAAGAGGACAAATAAAATGGGTTCGCCTAAGAAACAATTTGAGTACAATATAGTTGTAGTCGTTGTAGAATTGTGTAGAAGCTGCAGTTGAGTTGGATTCCCTTTTTCTGGTTTTCTTTTATCTTCTTTTTCGAAAAAAGAAAGGAAGACGACCGAGGTAAAATTGATATCTCTTATTTCATTCCCGTAAGTGGTTTCAAAGGTGAATGAGTAAATCAGGTAGTATTATTTAGGCTGGGTAGGTACAAAAGCTATTACTTGTTTCGTATTTTTTTTCGTCTTCTCAAAGAAATAGTCAATCTAATCCCGTTTCATTGGAGTGCATCTGAGTGGACTGTGTTTCGTCGTCTGATGACTTGGAGTTGGAGCAGAGACGAGATAGTGCACGTGGAGTTTAAAGAATCATTGAAATAAAGAAGATTATCGTAATCGCAATTTCTTGTGCTGATTCTTTCTCGCACAGAAACAAGTTAGTACACATGTCTTGAGTCTTGACTACTGATAATCATTAGAAATTCTTCTCGTAGGCTAATTGTAGGCGAAAAACTTAATTGAGTAAAGTAGATATTCGTGCCTACTTATTATTAATTAATTAAACAAAACATGGAATGGAGCGGAAAATATCTACAACGTTTGTCTGTAAAATCTCCATCTAGTTTGTTTAAAATAATAATCCATATTTTTATTATTGCGTCTTTTTGTTTTCTCGTTTTTAAATGAGTAAAGGAGCAACATCCAATTTATACGTTAGTGTCTCTGTACAATAGTTAATGGCTGGATGAGCATACGCAACAGTTGCCGTCGTTGTACTTGTTGTGTTGCAGCGGTAAAGTTGCTACTTTTGGAAATATTATTTTACAATACTACCATTTACTCTATTAATGCTACTATTCTCTGCTTCACTAACCTCCTTCAGGTTCTCATTTCCTTTTTGAAAAGTTTTACTTGACTGGAAACAAATTATTGCAGGGTATTTGGGTGAAATATTAACTCATACTCGTTCATTTAATACTTTTATTTCACAATACGTTTATATGTTCCATGTTCGATTCTTTTGTATTCTTTTCCCTGACTGAATGATGTCAGCAGCTTATTCCTTTCATAGGCTTTATCACCAAATTTTCATAGATTTATTTTTGTATAAATGCAACTATTAGAACTTTCCATCTGCCTGGATAGTAATTCGAACAGATTGAAATATTTAAGCTTACTTATGATTAAAATTTCACAAAAAAGTTTCACAGAATTGCATAAAGTTTGATAGCGGAAAAATATTACGGAAATAAGAAAAACTTGTGAAAATGACAGTGATTGGTAAGTACAGCGACAAATTACGATAATTACAACAAAATAATGTACGTTACTATTATTTGTAATAATTAATTAATATACATTTTGTCTTATTCTTTTGTAACCTCTCTATCGATGAATCCTTCATAAGAAATTTTCTTTCGTACTATATCATTTAATAAGCATAATTTTCCCCGTCATTTTTTGATATTGTAATTTGAAAGTGCAAGACTTGACTGTTTTTCAAGAAGTGTGAACATTAAATTTAAAATCAGTTTGAAAACTTAATAGTCGGATGATTGTATCAAATACAAAATATGTTGCCAATATTTTCCAATTTTCCGACAAATGAAATCAACAATAATCATTATAACTGTAACAAGTTTAGTAATTTTAAGTTTAGATCTCTATTTCATTTCTTCTGATATTAGTACCAGCTACCTGAAAAGTCTCAGTATTGATCACTCTGCATATATTATCATTATAGTTAATCTTGAAAGTGCTTTAAGATATCTTAAATATGTTACAAAATATCCATTAGTTATTATTACAGTGCAGGTTTTAAAAGATGATCATCATCTATCATGTCTCCTGAATATATATATTATTATTACCTAATCTGTTACAAATATACGGTATAAATAAACAGAAATGTTTTTTCCTACAGAAATTATTTATCAAACTGTCTTCCAAAACGAGATTCCGGTATTTACAAGTATTGCAAAATAATGGAGTGCTCTACCCTGAAATTGTTTGGAGAATTTTCTTTTTGCGAGTTGAACTCATGTCCTAGATGTTGGTGCAAGTGTTAATTCTTTCAATTCTTTCTTAAAGTGATAAAACAGAAATTGTACAGTCTATGCATATAGAATAGAGTCATACAAAAATATCTATTGCTATTTTGTTATTCTTGTTAACTACTACAATCTTTACTCCTCTTTTTCCAGACTACATGCCACGAACTGGAGCCATGAGACCTTTTTTCTTTGTGTGGCTCCTGTTGCTTTCCCTTTCACTACAACTACTGCTTTCACTATTACTATGATGATGCTGGTAAATGCCGATAAGTGTAAGATAATAGGATGACAACGAAGGTTGACTACAATATACACATATATAGACTACATAAACATAGAGAACAACAGAAAGAGAGAGATATATACATATAGAGTACTTTCGTATATTTATTTTTTCTCACCGCCACCTTCTCCAGGCGACCACCAGCATGATCATGGATCAGACACGTTTTTTCCATGCATATATGTGATTTAATAGCCTTATCTCTTTTCTCCCCAGACGCACGCGAGGAGATAGATGCTGTGACAGGATTGCTAGGGATGCGCGCAAGAGTATTATTTATTTTCTGAGGAAAATCCCCTCTCACCTTTTCCCCTTAAATCACTACTGACTTTCTTTTTCTTTCTCAAACACCAACAAGTTTATTATTTTTTCGGGTCACCCCAGCGCAGAACATGGAGCAAGCGTATGTCCTCTTGTACGTAATAACAAAAACAATAATAAGAGTCACTGTGATATTTTCTTTTAGTAAAGGACGACAATGTTTACGGGCACTAACGGAATGTTATTATCCTTATATCTGAACCCACTTTCTTCTTTATGTCTGACGTTTAAGTCTTTATTTTTTCTTTATATTCATGGAGAACGTGCCCATTTCGCAATAATGCCAACAACAACTTGCTTTAATTCTGACAACTTGTCCAGGGATCTGTAAGTAAAGTGGATATTATGAAAGTGAGTGTGTCAAGCAAGAAAGTATAGTAGCAGTAGATTGTTGTGCGTTGTCTATTATTTTCTCACGTATAAAACCTCAAGAAAATTGCTTTTTTCGTCTCATTCCCTTTGAATCTTGTCTGAATCTCTCTTTCACTTGAAGTGTTTCTTTCAAAAAAAAGTGAGAGAGGGATTGTGTACTGGAATGGTTAGTTAACGAGAACACTTTCTAATACGATCAAGATTGTGTTAGCGATAGTAGCAGTGAGAAATTGCGACATTGTGATTGTGGCGGTGTTGGCCGTGGTGCTGATGCTGTTGAAGTTCTTCCCTTTTCTTGGTGGTGGTCTTCTTTTTTCTGCTGACGATGATAATGACGACGATGACGATATAGATGCTTCTGGTGGCAGAGGAGTTGCTTTTTCTGTTGTTATTGTTATTATTACAGAATAAAGGGAGCTTCCTCTCACTAGCCTGCTGCTGGTGTTGACGATGACAATGATGCTGATGCAGTGGTACAACAAAGACTATGCAGAAGGGATTTCCCATTATAAAAGTGGCTTCTTCAGAAAAATGATACTACTAGTCCTATGTCCTATTATTTGCAGAGTGAGACTTAAAAGAGTTCTTCTTGTCGTACCAAAAGACGAAGAAAGAAGAAGACGATGATGATGATAACAACGGCGCGATGGTGATCTTCACTTGGTGGAGAATTATAAACAACTGGCGAGTTCTCCTTCCCTTCTCCCGCTGATATTCGCACTGCTAACTACTGGGCCAGAAGAGGAAAAAGAGGAGAAGAGGAGCAGCTTTTCAGATTTTCTCTCTACTTGTTTCACTTGTTTCTATGTGTGTGAGTTTCATTCCATTCCATGCATCTTTCCTTTTGCAGAGCGAATCCTTTTTCTTGTGCGCTGCTTGCTTCTGGCTGGCTTCTTGCTTCAAACACGCTTCCTACTTCCTTCTCTTTGCCTGGCACCATTGCTCTCAGCTTTTCTTGCTGCTGCAGCAGCTGCTGCTGGTTTTCCTGTGGAAAGAAAGTACAACAGAACAGCTTCGACGAGAGGGCTAGAGATATCTTCTTTTCGCATCTAACTTGTTGTGCTATTATGTAAATGGAGCAGTAGTAGCAGCAGCTTATACGCCCTAAATTTCAATGCCACACAACAAACAAAAATTGCCAACTGAATACCACGAGAAGAGCATTGTCTTGGAGGAACTTAAAATAGCAGAGAATTTTTTTCAGTCTTGTTTTCTGCCTCCTTTCCTAAGAGCATCAACATTTTCTGGTTTTGTTAGTTTTACTGTTTCTGGATTTCCTTGTTTTTAACTGGAATCGTGTGTATGCCTTCTAAAATCCGGAGGAGGTGTTTGATTGAGGGGCATCTTTTCTACTCTACTCAGTGCTTTTCTAAATTTTCTATTCTGAAGTTAGTTATGAAAAAGTAAAATCAAGAACAAAACGTTGAAATACTAATAGACACATATGACAATGGAATAAATAAAATAAAAGGCTTGGAATGACTTAAAAATATGGAGCTGAATACTTCTAGGTATTATTGTTGTCATAACAATGTTAGTATGCATGCTGATATCACTCAAGGACCTTTCCCTTTATTGTACATTCGGTCTAAAAAACGGTTGAAACGTGATTGTAAAGTGATTTTAAACTGGGGTCCTCGTTAAGAGACTAGAGGTGCCTGTACACAGTTTAAACTTTCATTCATCATTGAGAAAGGCTACTAGTAGAAACAATAACCGATATAATACTAAACGCTGTAATTCGATAACCAGGTGCTGAACTGCTGAACTACACTTTGATGGTTATTCTATGCATCAGAAACATTACAGACCAAAGTAATTCACAATAAACGCGTGTTCGGATATACTGGTGAAAACAAAGTGGTCAAACTTGATAAAGACCATAATGGTGAATTTAAAAAATCAAAATCGAACATGTTGGTGAATTTTAAAAAATGCATTTTTTATTGTCATTTAAGCATAAACTTTCAGTTACTTCTCATTTTCGGTGCAAATAAGTTGATATAACAATCAAATATTGAATAATTTCAAACTATTAAGACGTTCCAAGACGTTCACCAAGCAGCCTATTTTATCTTTTGATCATCCCACAAACCTCTTTTTACAAAAGCTACCCTCTCAGATTTTTAAAATATTAATTTTAACATTGTTTATTTCAAATTTGAAAATTTTTTTACAATTTTAACAAACTTGGAAAAGTCAAGTTCTGACCTTAAGAACTTTTACATACATGTCCAAAACAAGTTAAAACTTTTAGTCGATATGTGTACGTGATGATATTGGGAATTTCTGGTTTCCTATTATAATGACAATTTTTTAAATACAAAATTTTTGAATTTTTTTCGCAATGCCAGAAAAAGTGGTTTACTGCTCAGAGTAAAACTACGATTTCAACAAGGTAATTAATTATATCATTAGATAGACCAAAGTCTTAGCTAAAATACGTATCTTTTAGTTTTGCCATTTAATGTCGGTGTTCGCCAGGCGGTGGCTTGAAAAAAAATATTTGACAAGAAAATTATTTTTTATTTTCTCATAGTCGTAAGAAATATCGGTTATATTTTCACCAATAATGGGTCTGGTCATCACCAATCCTTAATGAGAAAAATAATTTTTTATAATTTTTTCACCCAGTCGATGTCGACGCCTGGGTGACCAGGTGGCGAAAATCAATTTTTTGGATTGCAACTTGTTACCTGGGCATAGAGCTACAAATTGACACTATTTTGGTTGGATTAGAGCTGCTTCCGAAACGTAACCTACCATCTATGTAAACTACTACGTAACCTACCTCTGGCGTAACCTACTATGTAACCTATCTTTAACGTAGCCTACCATGTAACCTACTCCAACCGTAACAATCTTAATAAAAGCTTGGAACATATCTACCAATAAAGCCGATTGCTTTGTATTTAATGCAATACCATAATAACGTTAGTTTATTTAAGGTTAGGTTTGGTAAATGTAGCGTAAACGGAGCTTCAAAAACTGGTATTTAACTGGATTTAAGTATTAAACAGAAATCATGGGTCGGGATGAATCTAAAATAATTGCGGTGTGTGGTAGGTTACATGACTGGTAGGTTACATGCCCAGTAGGGTACGCTACAGGTAGGTTACGTAGAAGGTTAGGTTTCGACAGCAGCTCTAATCCAACCCAGAGGCTTTATGATTTTATTAAATGCTCTTCTTGCTGACCTAACCTAACCTAACCTGAACATAAATAAAACAGGTCATAGGTAACGTTAAATATATTCATTAAGTAGGTAACGCTAATTCTCTTATGTGAAAGGTTACGTCAGTAGGTAACGTTGAATGTTTGCTATGCAAGGTAACGTCAATTCATTTTGGTGCAAGGTAACGCTTATTTCTTTTTATGGTAGATAACGTCAATTCAATCCTACAAAAGGTAACGTTAGTAGGTAACGTGCATTAAATGTAAATACACTGTAGTAGGTAACGTCAGTTGGTAACATTAATAAAATGCATTACCACACGAGCCTTACTGTAACCAAATTAACTTCTGTGTACGCAACGTATGAGTGTAGCCACATGATTGAACGTTACTATACATACTCTGAGAAAGTTGAAACAACCATCCATGAAGATTTAAATGCGAAAATGCTTGCCTACAAGCTTTGATATCATTCTATTATTTCGTATTTTTGTAGATGAATTTCTTCCCTCGAATGGCGAAGTTTTATGCGTAGGAACAAATCTGTTTGATAATTCGTGGAAAACTTTGGACATTTTCAATTGAGATGATGATCCAAGAACTTATGAGTTTTATGCATAGAAATCACCATGTTCACCATAATATCCGTTCGCCATATTTAAAAGTCACCCATATGACCATTCAACATATCTGACTTCACCCATATCCGTTGTAGACTCATATTCGTAGACCCAGTCAATTAATGCTATCTAATGTAGATTTATTTGCCCAGAGGCATATAAAAATAAGCATCTATTTCCGGTCTGTTCCGTCTGTCGCGTGGGTCACCTTTTCATAAAGCTTACACTGGCCTATACATACGTGTGGTAGAGAGCTGAAACTTAGGACTCAGGGGTTATCGATGACGGGGAATTTAATAAGAATGGTCACTTGACCCCTTACCTCAATTGACCCTAGGGGCACGGGGTCAACCGTATACAGACTTAAGCTAGAGAGCTGAAACTTAAGATATGGGGGTAATCAATGAGAATGGTCACTTTGAAACTTTAATAGGTTTTATTTAGCTTACAAAATCTTGCGTATCGTTCAACGGTCAAATAAGGGTACATCGTCACCATTAGCTACTTTAGGGGAAAAATTTGTCCATACTTACATATTTCGATAAGCTAATACCAGGGGAATAAAATAAGCTAAAGCCAATGATTACTGCCCAGCAGCGTAGCACTTACCCACAATCCGAAATCAAATGATGTAGAAGATCAGCGAAGTTTGACTTTGATAAATATTTATGTATTGTGTTGCTTTTGGTCACAACTCTGTTTCCTTTTGATTTTATAATGTTTCCTTAGTATCGCATTGTTTAACGTTGGACTTAAGTTTACTGTACATGTACAGTGATATATGTCTAAATCCAGACTGCACTTTATTATAGAATATCACTTTAAAAAGTACATAATACATATACTGTGTTATCAACTTCATTTACTGGATTTTTCATGTTTTGACGAATATCACTGTTTGATAAATGGAATGCTTATTGCCTTATTGGGTTCAAATACTGTGTAATTGTAGAAAGGGCAATATGAATAAAGACCAAAGTGTTTTATCTGAAACCCCCTCTAATCGTCAGTATTAACACAAGGATACATATATACATGATTTATTGAATATTGACGAGTTCCATAGTCTGTTACATTTATTTAATGTGCTGGGCTGTATTAGGAGAAACTCAAACCCAAACCGAAAAGTCTGAGAATCTGTCCACTGGCATTTTGGCAAGTTTATGAATTCAAAGGAACAGTGAGGGGTCGTTATTGCAGGAACACGTCAACGTATGATATTTGATACACACTTTGTGCAGATTGGTGTTTCTTTTCTCTAGCACGTGTTGCAGAAAAACAGTGCGAAAGACTTGAATTATTACTTATTGCCCAATATACAATATACATAACAATTTAGAAATGAGTGATATTTTAATTAATAATAAAACCAATTATAATTTGCCTTTTATCTGTCTCCTAAATGTTGCAACCGTTACATCTAAACCAAAGCGAAATTCGATCCTACGATTAGTTTAAGGATTCTAGTTTAAAAACAAGAGGGCATCTACAAAATAACCGTAAATTGACATATTTGCAGGCTTTCCATACATTCATTATGATTCAAATCTACTTAAATTATCATTAATTTTCACATTTTTCTTAGCAGTCTTGCTAAGCAGATTGGAATGGAGTGATCACAACAAAGCAATAGTAATATTCCTGAAATAATATGTTAAATGTCCATTAAAATTAATTATTTTTTCATTATTTTTTCGGCTTTTCTGCAAGTGCTTTGTTGAGATATCTTTATATTTTATAGGTACATATTATGTTCCTTAGTTTGTTAAAGTAGTAAAATTTCCCGTTCTCCGTAAGAAAACAAGGTGTGGCATGATAAGTTCCATCTGGCATTTGATCCTAAAAGAACAAAGATGGACTATCCTTGTTTCAAATTTGTTAGTGGTATGTGGTGGTGATGATGCGTATTATACCATAAAAGGTTCTAATCTAATATTAGTTTTTCAACTTTCAAAATTTGTCGCTGCGTTTTACTACTAGCTAGTAAGTGGTGAGCTGATGTTGTTTTCCACTCTTCTCTCCACAGATGCTCTCATAGGCATCCCCATCCCATCACTACGAAAACCACGAAGCATTAAACGCGAGCATGTCAAGCCAAAACACATTATTACGTGTACAATATGTATTTTCTTACCCTGACTGCTACACACACATATTTATGCTGTTCGTTTGAGTCACTTTTCCCCTTTCTACTCTCCTCTGTAGGTTTATTGGAAACGGAATTACCGGGTTAAAAGGATTTATATCAACATATTGGATGTACAAATTAATTTGGACATTATGTAGTTTAACGGAATAGCAATGTCTGTACTCCAAAAGCTTTACAAAGTTTGTTTTCAAATCTATTCTTTGCAAACTTTTATATTGAACATTTCTGAAGCCGGAATACCCACTTTGTTGTACCGTGAATGTGGAATATATCAGGAAGCCAAAGTAGTAATGACACATCCATTAACAAAAAGAGCACGCAATTTTCACTGCAATTGATGAAAAGAAGTTTCAATAATTTTATTACTTTTTTATAAAATTACGAAGTTTAAACAGTATCCTTGTTCTAAAACTTACCAATATTTGACTAAAAGTAAATATTACGTCATTCTTACTTTTACCGATTTTTAAAATTTTTAATATACTTTGTGCACTGAAATTTGCTTAAAAATTTTACAGTATTTTTATAATTAAACGTCTTTAAATTTTCAAGTAATAAATATTGGTACCGCAATAAATTACAATTGCAATTAGTATTAAATCCACACAATTTAATTTGATACAGAAAAGAAATTTAATTGAAGCTCCTATAGGTACATACTTACATAACATAGGAAGACCAGTTTGAAAATAGACATTATGCAGAATTAATGAGCAGTCGTCGGTAATTAGTCAACAAATAAAATATTCGATGATGCGGTTTTAAAATAAAGTGACATTGTTGTTAAAAATTATTGCATATGTAGGTAATGTATATTATATAGGTATTACTGCTGTCATAATCTATAATCTGCATACCATAGATCATCTGTAAACTTGGTACAAAAATGATTTTTTTACATTATACTCCCCCCCCCCCCGCAAATGAACAATTCCTTTATCACAAAAGGCGTGACTGGCCTTTCCGTAACTATATTATTACCAATTTTTACTTATCATTTATTAATTTTGAAAGATTCACTTCATCATAGCCATGAATTTAATGTTTAACACAATTTTCTTCAGTTTACTTGCATTAACTGTTTGTACAGGAAAGTATTGCAAATAGTCTATGAAATATGTTAATACTTGCAAAATATTAGTAACAATATATTTTATATAATGCGATATAATACATTAGTATATATTGACTATTTCCGTCGTAACTTTATTACCTATGTATTTTCCTTCTATTTAATCTACTTGTTCCACACTCCTCATATCTCCTTGTGCAGCACGCGTCGCGCTTCTTTGATTAATGGAATAAGGGAGCGAGTAGCCACAGCCTTGTCGAGGAATGGATGTTCTAGCAACTGTGCAGCTGAAAATCGGGCATCCACATTAACTTGAAGGCATCGATCAAGGAAATCCTTAAATTCGCGTGATAGCTTGTTCCAATCCGGAATCTCAGGTCGCCCAGTCGTGGCAATCAGATAGAGAGCTCGTAGTGGTGCCTCTTGTAAGTATGGTGGCTCCCCAGCAATCATCTCTATCGCCATGATTCCTAAAGACCAAATGTCTACTTTTGCCCCGTACTGTTTTCGTGTGACCACCTATAAGAAAATGTATGAAAGCTTAGATTACATATCATTGCTATTTTTATTTATTGTTTAAAGAAAGAACTCAGCATTGATGTCAGTCAACGCGACAGTTAATCCTTTTATTTATTCTAATCTTCTATCTAAAGAAACCCAGCCATTCTAAAAAGCCAGTGCTGCTCTCCGTGTTGAGTTTTACAACATAAATTGATACTGATGATGATATAAAAGACACGGAAAATGACATAAAAACGGTTATCACAAAAGGATAAACAACACGACATGATACATTTCATTCCAATTCCTTGTCTTATGTCATAGTCTATCATATTCCACCCTATTTATATTTTAATATCGTGTCAGTGGAGTTTGATTCTCTACTGAACTATCATAATAATGTATCTCTCGTTTCCAGCGTTGCCATTGGAGAAGTACCCTTTTGATTTCGTTGGGCAATATGTACACAAACAACGCGAACAAAAACATATCATATTAAAGTTTTTCTTCGGCAGTCTCAAAACTATAGAAGGTTAAAGGAATCCATCTACCACTACTCCAGAGAGAAAGAGAGCCAATACCAATCAATTTAATCTAGCTAGAGAGATGATCAGTGGACCGTGTTGTATGTGAAGTAAACACGAGAATTTTCTCAATACGAAAACTCGTCTCTTTTTTCGTCTTCGGCAGCGGCAAGCGCTTGCTCTCTCTGGTCACATAGGCAAGAGGCTTTGTGTCTTTATTGACGACTCAAAGCAAAGAAAAAACTGATGTATCCATCATCGTGTCTTCATCATATCATCCATCCTCCATCTCCTCCTCATAACATTAGGTACACATATTATACTCAGAGAAGTAGTTATACGATACTGCTTTGCGGGGTTGCTTGAATTTTCATTCGAAGAAAAGAGCAATGAACAAACTAAAGACAAGACGCAGTGGCTTCAGGACAAGAACAAGACAAGACATTGATTCACAAGCAGCAGAAAACAAAGCATGTAACGTCGACAACGACAATACTTTGAACGGCAAACGTGGTTAATAATATGTGAAACTTACTCTTGATTATACATGCGTTAAGTTACAACTTTACTATAGGTTTATGCCAGGGAAACTAAAAAGGACCTATGCATGAGTATTCAACAGTTAATAGAGTACACATGAAAAATTCATTTTTGACACAAAATGTACAAAATACTACTATCAGTACTTGAAATGGATCAAATGCAATTCAGCCCAATCTACATTATTTCGTCTCTAGCATTTTACCCCCAAAACAGCAAATACCTTTTGCCCTAATCACGGATTGTGCCATTGCTGTGCTATGTCTTTGGGACGACAATGATGATTTACGCATGTAGATGATGATGAAAATGATGATAGCAGTAGCGACTTTCTCTTTATGTCAGTGTGGCGGTATAAAAAGCAAATCTGTTGTTGGTGAAAGCAGAAAATGTAGTGACAAAAGCCCACCAAAACCACCAATAATGGTTGAGCAGCGTAGTGGGGTTATTATGACGGCCCCCTGGAATAAATTCTGTAATGGAACAGCTTTTCAATGCATTTCTCATCAGGCCTCCACCTCCTCCTGAATACTGCTCTACAGTCCCATGCCGCCGCAATGACACAGGTATAAAACAGGATTCCTTTCCCTCCCGTTCATTTTCACTATTATCTTTTCATATAAGCTTGTAAGTTAGACCTACTTGATACTTCGCCTGCCTGATAGTACCTTTCCTAAATAATACTTTCCTCACATATTCCAAAAGGTATGATGACTATGATTATTTATTATGGATAAACGTGCAAGTTCCCAAAACAACTCTTTTCTGAATACATTCTCAGTTCGTGTTTTCGTCCTTAGCTAGAATCATGAAGTAAAATAAAGCGGGCAAGTTTCACTTCTCAGAACCACCCAAGAAAGTTATCTGTTTGGGAGGATTCAAGATTGGATTTTGGATAGGATACAGAATACCTAGGTATACCGTTAATACGTATTATCATTACTATATATGATGAATGCATTCATAGGAACCGTTTCCAAAACTAATCTAAAACCTCACCGGGTGTCCTTTCAGAAACGGCGACCTATTTTCATAAAATTATTCCAAAAGATAGGCATTTTTGACTATTTCCTCTCGGGGTTTGTATATTTCTGCGTATGTATTATGCATGTCCTGTGTATGCACTCTGGCAATATGTAAGTACATAGAGCTAACTTTCTTAATTGTTTATTGCCTTGTTTTTACTAACGGTACACCCTTGTCTGTTGTATATTTTGTTTCTTGTTCTTAATATTAGAGAGATTTTGATATTATGTATTCGTTCAGCGCGACAAAGGAATATAGTGCTTGGATTTGGCTAGAATGATGACGACAATCTGTTCAGATGTTAAAGCAACTGCGCCTCTGGTTGAAGACCAATTCATATACTTCTACATATATCATTTATCTAATGCAGCTCAAGTCGGATTTCAGTAAATAGATGGAAATACATAATCAAATCAAACTCGCTTCCATTCCACTTTCTCTCATTTTCCTGGAAAGGAGACGGCCGGTTTGGGAATGAATAGCATTAAGTATAATACTTTTGGCAAGAAAAGCGGAAGTAGAAAAGTGTTGTTCATGTAATGCTCAAATACGATAAAGAAAAACGATGAAATAAACAAGGATGACGGGAGTGGGTCAATGCAAGATTAGACGAAGAGTTGCAACAAAAACGAAACAGGCGGCCCCCGACGGGGTGTGTGTGTGAACAAGAAATATGGAATAAGAATGAAGAAAATGGATGATTAAATTGAATTAGAATGAATTAAAGTATCAGTTCGGTGAAAGTGACATAAGGCATTTCTAAGATACATAAAATCTAAAAGTTACACGGTTTGGTGTCACGCCCACACAATGTACACGTGATGCATGTCTAATTAAATTATATAAGTTCTCTTTATAATTACAAGGCTACAACAATACATTTCGATAAGCATGAATGGGAGGTACTGATATTCAAAATGTGTGAAATGTAAATTCATGAAATCTAAGTTAGCATTAATTAACTTATACAACAAACTCAACATAGGTAAAAAAGCTCTGCATTCGTTTTACAGTTAATTTATCTCTAGCGTTACTGTTACTGTTAACTATTTACTGTTATTCACTGTTATTATGATCCCAGAGGATCCTTATAAAAACGCAAGGGAAAATCTTTTTGTGTGTAGTGGGCAAAATGTCTGTCTGTGAATCTGTGTGTATCTGTATATGATTGCTCCAGCGTCCAAACCCTTCATTAGATTTTGTTCAAAATTGGTACACAGATTTAATGGGTATCTAGGACCTTTGGTATTGAATTTGGGTAAAATCGGTCCATGGAATCTGTTGACCCCAAGGGGTCAAACATATAAAGAGGTGTGTTATCTAAATGAAACTTAGAACTTAGGGGTTTTCGAAGAAGGGAAATTCAATAAAAATAGTTTCATGACCCTAAGACCTCATTTAATCCCCTGGACAAGGGGTCAAACAGAAATCGGAGCTAACTAGCTGAAGCTAGCATATGAAGAAGTAGATATTTTAATTGCATGAAAATAGCTAAATATAGTTAAAAATTAGCTAAATATATACAGTTTTGAGCCGGCTTCTAATGTAATGTAAAATGAAGCGTAAGCATATGAAGAAGTAGCATCTTAATTGTATGAAAAAAGTTAAAATATAGGTAAATATAGTTAAAATTAGATAATTATAGTTTAAAATAGTTAAATAATTGTAGTTTTTAGCAGGCTTCTAATGTAAGGTAAAATGAAGCTCAAGCATATGAAAAAGTAGCATCTTAATTGTATGAAAAAAGTTGAAAAAAGTTAAAATAAAGTTTAAAAAAGTTAAAAATTAGTTAATTATAGTTAAATATAGTTGGAAATAGTTAAATAATTCAAGAAAACTGACTTCGGGTGCCATCCAGTATGGGGTACCTTACAAATTCAAATAGAAAAACAGATTATTAGTACTTGCCATATCATAAAACTTAATAAATACGATCCGAGAAATCATTAACGTTGGGATCAGGTGAGGTTATATAGTCATGAAACTAATTTTATTGAATTCCCCGCCATCACAAAACCCCCAAGTTCTAAGTTTTAGCTCGCTAGCCCCAATTTCAATGTTTAACCCCTTGTCACAGGGGTCAGGTAAGGTCATATAGTCATGAAACTATTTCTATTGAATTCCCCGTCATCGAAAACCCCCAAGTTCTAAGTTTCAGCTTGCTAGCCCCAATTTCAATGTTTAACCCCATGTCGCAGGGGTCAGGTAAGGTCATATAGTCAGGAAACTATTTCTATTGAATTCCCCATCATCGAAAACCCCCAAGTTCTAAGTTTTAGCTTGCTAGCCCACCTCCTTAAATATTTGATCCCATGGGGTCAACAGAGGTCATGGGTCGATTTTGCCCAAATTCAATACCAGAAGTCTTAGGTACCCAATTAGTCTGCATGATAATTTTGAGCAAAATCGGATGAAGCATCTGGACGCTAGATCAATCATTCACAGATTCACAGACTGACATTCTCCCATACCCAGCATACAGAAATTTTTTTCCTGCATTTTCATTTTCATAATAATCCTCGGATCATAATAAATAGCTCAGGTGTGTACTTACCAACCATCGTCGTCCTCTTCTCGTCTCCGGATACGTTTGCACAAAATCCAAAATCCGTAACCTTTACGGATCCATCTTTACCGAGTAGTACATTATCAGACTTTATGTCTCGGTGAATGATTCCCTAGATTTTAAGAACAAAAAAAGTATCATTACTGTATTGTATGTATTATATATGTTTTTAAAGTTATTAGCAAATTTTCTATCATTAGTTCTGTCATTGATGCCAATTTTTAATGAATCCAATAGCTGGAATATAAAACCAACCTAACGCCATAAGCTCTCATTATCCTGGAGAAAATAATTGCAAGGGGATTTTGAGACTTTAATGTGCATAGGTATACACACTTTGCGACCGTTATTTATGCTCAAATCTTTGTGGGAACCTTGTGCGTATGCGTATATAGAGCTAAGATGAACAATGCTTTGCCGTCACTAGTGTACTTTTAAATTTAATGCTATCTGTTATCATCGATTAGTTGATTGTAGCCTGTTTTCAGTTGATCGTGAAAACAATTTGTTATGAATACATAACAAATGCTAATTTACTTATGTACAACATCCCGGATGATAATGCGACGTCATTAAGAATACCTTACATGAATGTTTTACAAGATCTTTTGAAATTTTAATGCTACTATTAGATTAAGAATTTAAAATGCTTTAAGATAGATCGTTGATGTTACAAATGCATCATTTAAAATAGGAAAGATTAAAAGGTAGTTTGAACATTGAAACTATATAGAGATTGAAAGATTTGGACTGACGTTTACGTTTTATTTTTGCATAATATGTAATATGTTCGATCTACTTATGAATATTATGACCCTTTTTTGCCATGGCAAGTTTTGTTACAATTTTGAATGTTGAAAGAATATGATGAAGACTTGAGTTTATAAAAATGATATAAAAAAGGAATCTTCTTTTTTTGCTTTTCTTATAAATAAACTGACAAAATATTTCAAATACATACTAAAAGAATTCTGAGGAAAAAAGGAAGGATGATATGACAAAATAGCTTTTCACAAGAGCTATAAGAAAATCGACTCCACGTCTCCTGAAAAAGAGTTTCTACCTCTTTATTTCTTTCTGATTTTGTTTGAACCTCTTCTACAAAGATTCACTGTAACTGTAAGATCATTGATATATTAAATAAGTATATAGGTTACTGCAACGCGACGACCAACCACAACAGAGAGCTCAACTTCATCGAGATGAGATTACGTAGTATCACTTATAAAGTGCTATAAATATAGAGGAGAGAACCAATATAATTTTGATAGATCTGGTAGCTGTCCTCATCTTGTTATGGAAAGAAATAAGCGTCTTTTCAAGGAAATGCAAAATGTTGAACGTCAAGTCAAACAGCAGACGGGAAGACAGCGTTTTCTTTTTATTATTATTCTAATGCATGTGTGCAATATAGCTGCTGTACAAAATCAAGTTTAGGAATTATTTGTAATATAAAAACAAGTGAAAAGTGTTTTATGCTCACTAAAACTACTTGCTGAAGGCAACTGGATTTTATTTATTTATTCGTTAAAAAATTGTCTTCGGAGACAACTATAGAAATAAATTTCTGAAATGAAGTCTAGGGACAAGGGACAATGGTACAAAATGCATATATGGTGTTTCTAAAGAAACATAAGCAGTAAAAAGATTAAAATCGAAATTCTGATATTAAAAATGTACGTAATTCCTGCTGGTATACTGATCTTGTGGTGAGAAATTATTGATTTATGGTAATGAAAATTTTGAATTATTGAATACAAGAAACTAACGAATTTGTAATGCAGTTAGCAGCTACTCGCATAAATCGGTTTCATGATGAGAGAGACAGACATAAACGTTTCAAATAAAGTGTCCCGTATTGCGCAGCTACTATAGATATAGTATTTCCTTTGCAAAAGCTTTTACCAAAAGTACTTTCAAGACAACAAAGAGAAAAGACGAAGTTACTCGCCTGATGGAGTCAGCTCATTTTAGACATGGATTTCTTTCACATACTTATTTATATATATGGATATATTCGGATTATTGCTCAGTTTTGAACTGATCGACACTATTGTGACATCAATAAATCAAACTGCGCTTCTTATGTAACACCCCAAGTTTTAAATGAATTGTTTGAAACTCGGACCTTTTAAGTCCCTGCCAATACAGCATTGTTAAGCTGCTTTACAATGTAGTAAATAGTATATAAATACTTATTTTTCATTACTTCAATTGTACCAAGCAATTCGGCAATTGTTCTTGAGGCCGCAAAATTTGAAATTGTCCGATTTTTAAGCTTAAGGCTCCGGACTGACCCTCAATGATGAGGTTTTTTTTTGTTGCTCCGGCGGAAGAGAGCTGTAGAAATGTATGTATAAATACCTTAGGTTTGATCCACAGAAAGTGT
>JAQFYG010001342.1:0-19563 GCA_034694325.1 Entomobrya corticalis | reverse complement strand
GGGATACAAGATTCAACATTTAGGTGTGTACTAATCCTACCAGTAAAAGCAGGAGGTGCAAACAAAGTCAGAATGTAGAGTGATTATATAATTGTTGTACACAGCTTATAGTTGGATTTTATAGAAATTTAGTTACGCGTATTTTTCAAAACTGCATTACATTTGAATATACCTAATGACCAGGATTATCATTTCTCATCAATTATTAAGTAGATGTTATTTGCCATGAATTTATGAGACTAGGATGCAAGTATATTGGAAAATAAAAGTACATTATTTAATTTGAATGTTAATTTAAGTAAAACCATGTCAATATTGTCAATGTGACGTTTATTGCAGATATTGCCGGAGAAGCTGATTTTGTTGTTTTTATGACCGACTATGAAAACTATGCGGGTATTTTCACTTGTCAAAAGATTCTCTTTGGCCACACAAAGTCTGCATCCATCCTGTCGCGAAAGCCAACATTGGACAAGGTCATCATTAATCAGGTAATCACGCAAAATTTCATTCCTCAATCCTTTGTCATTATTCTTTGGATTCGTGATAGCCATAACATTTTTGCTGACGTCATGGAATTGTAAATCGTCTTTTAAATACATGAACAACATTAAAACTTAATCTTTTGATGTTTGTTACACAATTCTTGAATTCATAAATGAGAAGTATTTATGATGCGCAGCAGTTATTCACGCGTAGTTTTACTTTGTACATTCTCGCAATGCCCCAGTTTTACTGCTTGTGGTTTGTCGAGGAATAAAATTAGACAAAATTTATTTTCCATTAAATTTCAGCTCCGTCAAAAGCTCGAAGAGGAAGGAGTCGACCCTGATGACTTCAGCATTGTTGTAAGTGACCTTTGTAGTGCATTTTAAAGTTTATTTAATAATAGGCTATAAAATATAAAATAATGGAAATAAACTCACAATCAGATAAAACAACGCATTATGCTCTCCAGCCGTCATGAGCATAACGAGGATGCATTTTCCTCGTTACTCACATGTTCGGTTGAATTATATCACGCAAATTTTAGAATCACATTACCCCGTTTAAAAAAGATATTTTATGAATAGTTAGTAGTTTAGTTTCCGCTTTTTCTTTGAAGGACATGCTTTATTAAATGTAAACTTAAAAAGCAGTGCAAAAATTAATAACCTTCATATTTAAATCATTCCTAACGATGTCTTGTGCACTCTTAATAACAGGACCAAGCTAACTGCAGAAGTACTGAAGATACCAGCCTCAATGTGAAAATTGATGACAAAACTTTCTCTGCCAAAAACGTTGCCGGTGTTGTTAAGAAGGTAAATCGAGTTGTACAAATTGTGCAATATTTAAAGAAACCAACGATTTATCGATTACGAATGTTTTAACTAACTTTATAATTTTGAAATGTTCTGACCGTGAGATTGGGGGAGCTGTTGGATCTGGATTGGAAAAAGGTGAATAAAAATAACAATCCCATATGAAATCATTTGCTTTTAACTTTTTATTACTTTAAACGGATTTGTGCGATATAGTGACATGTTTTATACTTTATATTCTTCATTTTACAGCTGGTGATGTCCTTGGGTCAGGAATATCTAAAGCGGCAGATGTAACTGGGGATATCGTAGAAACTTTCGGAGACAAGGAAAATCAAAAAGTACCCACATCAACAAAAGATTTGAATGAACTTTTGAAGAACGCCAAGGTGGAGGAAAATGATGCCGAATGGCTTCCTTAAGAAGCATTGTAGTCTTAAGGAACTTTACATCATTCACTCAAATAAAGCCCATTTAGGTAGGAGACTACGACACAAACTTTATATGACACGAGGGGATGAATGCTAAAATATTTAAATGTTTCATGATATTTATGTATACTATTTGTACACTCGAACACTAGATCTACATTTGGAATTTCTCTTATATCTGTCACTATTTGGGTTAAGGAAAATATAGGGGTTAAAACACCGATATGCTCGCAAAAGTATGATTTCAAAGCTGATGTTTCAAGGGAGGAAGGAGTTAGTGTAGCTTTGTTACGCTTTAGCGAACCAATATCTCTAATTTAAGTTAAACATGTTCGGATTCTTGTAATAGTTTTAATATTTTAAACTGGTGATTGTTATTATATGTTGAATTTTTAAAAAGGTTTGTCAGCGTCACTTCAGTTATTACTAAAAGATGTAATAAGAAAATATTAATAATAAACACATACCATCAAATACAACGAGAATCAATATTAACCAACAAGAGCACGCATTGTTTTAAAATTTTAATGAAACGATCAGTTTTTATTTCAATTCGACTTAATTTCGGTTAGGTAAATTTGTAATAATATAAGATAATTACGTTTTATGTATTGTATGGCATATGTATTATTACATTTTACCAGTTTGCGCATACCATTCTGATTGTTACAAACAAACATATAGCGTCGTCGTCACCGCAGTTAGTCCATCTCATCTTCAGACAAACACAGCTCCATCAAAGTGTTTCCGTATAATATTTAGATACTTTACGTATTGTATATAATATAATATGTTACAGAATTCGATCGATAATTATTTTTTAAACTTTTCTTTCATCTAAGCAAATCTATATTACACGTATTATATTTAAATCTTTATCAAACAGAATACATATTACTTACGGTTAGTATTCAATCTCAAGAAAAGCACACAAATAATCATGATTAGCTTTGCTCTATAAGTATTTAGGGGTTCGAGATTCAAGTACTGAAAAAATAATCTCGCTATAATCTGATTTCTAAACTGGTTCTGTACTCTTTGTTCGGAATGATGATTTTTGCCAGCAATATTTAAAGCTGGCCGTAACCAATATTAATACCTTTATTATACCAGCAGTCAATGTGATTGTATTTTTTACTGGAGTGGATATTTTTCGTTTAGACTTTAAAATTGACAGCACATATCATCGTAAACTGCTAAATTTGGCTTGATGCGCGTTTTGTCATATCGCATATGGGAAATTATGTCAGTTGAGCAATGTCTTATAGGGCGGTATACATTGGCCGTTCATTGGGCATTTACCGTCTATCTGTAGTTTTATAACAACTTATAGTTTTATACACATGAGGATTTTTCAGCATTTAAATAAATAATAAAAAGCTAATCATGAGTCATGTTATATAGTGAATATCGACCTCTTGGTCTACCTGTAATTAATGGCGTTCTTCGTATCGAGAATTCAAGACCGTGCATAATTTCTCAGAGGAAGTAAGTCCATTCCTAGAGACTGAAGCTTTCTTTTTCCAGTTGTAAGATAGTTTGGCTATGTAAAAATGTTTGGATCGCAAACGTCCTTCTTGAAATGGTCATCATCATCTTATATCATATATTTGAAGTATAAATTAAAGTAGAAACTAACAACTTTGTATAAAACAGAGCTGGTACTAGACTCTTACTAAAAATACGAATAGATGTCACAGCACATCAGTCAGATTTTCTGCATACCAAACAGAAATTGAATGTTCATAAAAAGTTACTCCATATGAAACATGGAACAAAAAGTCGGCTTTCTTCCAGTTATATTTCACCTTAAAGTGTTTGGACTTTGGACGCTATACTTATGTGGACTGGAATAGGTTTCAAACTACGAAGAGGACTTATTCTCTGAGTCGATATCTAAATGTACTGATTTATTTAGAGATGCACAATATGCATTTTTAATAAAGATAAAATGTCAAATGTTCAATGTGTAGATATTTTGCAGAAGAGGACCATTTTTCAGCCCAACCGATTTTCCTTTTCTACCTTCTTACATGATTAATAGTAGTAATATGTGAACCATCAGCCTATCTAAAACTTTTTGGGGAATAAATGCAGTAGTGTTTCCTTTCATGAAAGAATTTTGCTTAAATTATCGGTGATATAATATGATTGTTGTGTTATCTGTATTTTAACTTTTAGTTTGATTCATTTGATTACACAATATATCGTTACATAATGCTGTGTTCTAACTCCTAGTGTTAGTGATTATAATAGTAAGTTATTTCCTACAGACTTCGATAAGTCTTTATATATATATAACAAGTTAATAATTAAAAGGAGCAGTCTATTTCCTGTTCGGGCTACGGATGTATTACATGTTTAGTAATAAAGTGTAGCATCACAAATTCCAAGACTCAAGAGTTTTTCTTCTGTCTGTTCTACATTAATAATATAAAATGACTTCACAAAAGTAATAATCGTAATTATAATAATCGTACTCTTCTTCTTAAAAAGGTAATATTCTACAGCTAAAAGTAATATTAATAGTATTACGACTTAGTTAATTCATACAGTTACAATGTAAAAACAAAATTACGATATCGACGAGAAATTTTTAGTTTTACGCACGAAGCTGAAATTTAGGATATGACGAGAAAAGTTGTTTCAACCGTCTTGACAGTACTTATATCGAGAGGAAAGTTGACGGAATTCACGTATAATATTATATACTGTACCAACACTAAAACCTACGCTGATTTTCATTTATTTAGAGAATCACACTGTGTCTTTTATCGGATCCATGACTTTCTTGACTCTTGGGATTTGTTGCACCTGTCCTGGAACCGGGGTCTTTGGAAAGTTGGATCCAAGAGATTGTGAAGATACTCGCAGCTGGAATGAGAATGGAACAAGTTTAATCTAAAATTCTTATCCCTTCTTTAACGATTTAACTCAAATCATGTTTTTCCAGAGTATTTATGTTTGCTTACTGTCTGGAAGCCGCATAGCAGCAGTCCAATATTTCCTTAAATACGTATGTTGCATTGCCTCTTGAGCTGACAGTCGTCCTCTGGCATCGTACTGATTAAAAAAGTTTAATATAAACATTTGTAAACATCTAGCTTGAAAATTTTCAATGCACGTTTGCATACATTACAGAGTTGCTCTACCAAAGTACCTTTAAAAATTTGGCAAGCAAATCTATTCCTTCGCTATCCAATCTTGGAGCACGAGTTACTAGGGGCTCAGGTGCCCGTTGGTCAATTTTGTATTGTAAAAAATCTTCGTTAGACGAAATGTTTGGCCAAGTCTCATCTGTCGGAATTCCAAGCGTTCTGAAAATAAGTCTGAGTTGATCCTCAACTGTTGAGCCTGGGAATAATGGACGGCCGCTGGCCATTTCACAGAAAATGCATCCAACGCCCCTATGAGATGAAATTTTACGTAAAAATTAGTGATGTAATCAGTAATCATACACTTTCCCTCAACTATGTATTCTGTCTTTTTTTACGTAGTTTGCACATTTTGAGTAAGCATATATTAATATATATTAACAGTTACTTACCACATATCAATAGGAGTGGAATATTCCGTGGAACCCAAGAGCACGTCGGGTGGTCTATACCACAGAGTGACAACTTCATTTGAATAAGTCTTTGTAGGAACGGATTTGGCACGAGCAAGACCGAAATCAGCAAGCTGAAAAGGACATGGAAATAAATATTTATTTATTCATATGTTCGTACGATTGCGTTTTTCATTCATCTATTGCTCATCTTAAGTTAACACCTTATATTGTAAACAAATCACGAAATTCGTGTAACACTAACACACAAGGTCAAACAGGGTTACGACAGCAAGTCGTAATAGTTTTACTTTACCTTCAACTCGCCGCGGTCGTTGATTAAGAGGTTTTGTGGTTTTAAATCTCTGTGTAGTATTCGTCGTTTATGGCAGTAGGCAAGCCCTCTCAGCAATTGGAAAAGGAAAAGCTGTCAAGAGTGTCATAAAAACGGTTACAAACTGTTTCATCATCTTCAAAGGTTTCTGATAAATTACTTTTCAAGATACTAAACGTCTGCCATCCTTGAAAACTTTTACCTTAACATTATTGATACTCAGAACCCCTCCACAGCTATCCATATACTGTTTAAGATCCCTGTCCAAGTACTCAAACACGAGCGTCAGAGATTTTTCCGTATGAACGATATCATGGAGAGTCACTGCGAGCAAAAACCAGAAAGGAAATTAAATTTCAACGCCAGAAACAGTTTTCAAAGCATCTGTGCCATATTGACATCACAGAAGGGTCTCTCTGATCTGACGTGACACATTTTATATCATTTTTCATCTTCAATAAACCCAATGTTCATAATAAGTACTAACTACATTGTATTTTTTATGAAATTCATAGAAGCATAAAATAGTATATTAGTTACCGATATTCGCATGACGCAGTTCTTTCAACAAAGAGACTTCCCTAATTGCGGTACACGGAGCACCTTCCTCATGTTCCAATCTTATTTCCTTCAACGCAACCAAACTCTCTGTGAGCCGAGATCGGCCTTTGAACACAGTTGCATATGTTCCCTGAAATCAATTAATCAAGCTTTCCATCAGTCAAACTGGATTAAGACACACGTAAACACTAGATACTGGTGCATAAATGCTCCGTCCCATTAATAACAAATAAATCTTAGCACAATCCAGTAAAAGCGAGCTAAAAGGGAAATTGTGTCGTTCACCCACACAGCTAATAATGTATATAGACATTATAGGCATCTATTCACTTGCCTACATCATTACACCTATATAGTTAGTAGGTATTGCGTAATACAAGTAATAGTAATTATCGTAACGTACCTCTCCAAGCTTATCTAGTTTCACGTATGTTTCACTCCTGCCAAAGCCTATTTCCGAAAGACTTTGTCGCCTAGATGCTCTCGTCAATGGCGCCTCCACGACTGCGAATGAAGCTGCTTGCTTGCTTGCTAAAAACGATTCGGGTATATGTAGATCTGCCGGTAATGATAAACGTTTGCTAATGTCCTGAGATAAGTCAACCTGATTAAAAGAAAACAAAGGATTCGTATTATGAGAATGAATAAATGTAGGATTTTTCTCCATAAGCTGAGCTGTATCTTGCGACTCTTTTAGATCCAAGCCGCGCTTCAACTTTTTATGCTATTCCTACAAAAATGGAAAATATAATGCCCAATAAAATATGCATGTGTATGCTTTTAATGTTTTCTTCTTACCTCTGAATGTCGTCTAGAATTTTTTTGACGTAAAGTTACTCCATAAGAAACATCAAGTGGGGGACGGACACGAGCTGGAGATGTGAGATCGTCGGAGGCAGCAGAAGCTTCTTCGGATTCGCCATCAGATCCTATCCGTGGATGTTCCGCAACGGGAGCTACAAACATAAATTTAGCAATCCATTCTCCAATGATTAAAAATTCATGGATAATGCGCTTAATACTGTAAACTAGCCTAGAAAAGGCACGACGCATTTTACTCTTATTAATAAATTAAACACTAAAAGCAAGACTTTGCTACACAACAACTACTACAGCTTTTGAGCTAATATATCTTATAACCAACGATATTTTATTTTAAAATGGTATGTTTACCCAAAGTCGGAAAAGTAGTGCTCCTACAAAAACCTGATGCGTCATTAGTTGCCATTGTACTACTACTTCTTGGAACGGCATTTCGACTAGATTTCCTAGTTCTACGACGATGACCTATTTTCAATGACAATGAAGATAGCCAAGAGTTCAGTGAATCGAGACGGGATACCATATTTTCAAGTGCAGACTGAGTGTGTTATGAAAAAAATATGATGAAAAATTAGCAACGCGGTGGTGATGAAAACGAAAGAAGATGACTCGGATAAATGTTTCAGCAGCGCAGGGGAATACACGGCACGCCGCAACTGTATCACATTCACTAAATGATGTGCAAATAATGACAGTTCCAGTTTTTATCTCTCTTCCTCGTTTTTTATTTACTAATTTATAAACAAGTCCGAAATTTGTTGAGGTGATCAGTTTAATCGTTCAGTTTATAACTTTTCTTGTTCTTGACAAAACACCATTCCAAATTTTCAGTTGTGCATTGAAAATAAATTGCTTATTTAAATGTATGATCACGAAACAGCACTCCACACTCAATTCTCTACTGCACTCCCGTTCTCGAGAAGGTAAATTATAATAAAAAACTTTAAAACTAGCGACCGACAAGCACTAAAAACTCTTTTCGTCTCCAGTAGCAACCACAATGGATTCCATCTTTTTAGGCTTTAATCATCACACTAGTTGGCTATTCTTTGGGCACGGTATTAGTTAATAGTTATTTGGTATAAAAACTCCAAATCATTTTTTTTGCAAACTATTTTTTGCCTGGATTATTTTTCATGTGAACTGCACCACAACACTGCATTGTTCGTTAGACTTGGTATATAACAACTAACAAAGTTAATTCACTTGATTTGCGTTTTCCTAAGTTCGTTCGCTAATGGTCCGCTTAATTATGAATTACCAATTATTAATATTATTATGATTACGATGCGCTCGAGTTCTACCGTACCTAAGAGAGAAGAGTATAGTATTGTAATATCTTTGGTCAACGAAACGTGAATGAATCTTTGTTTCCACGGAGCTGCTTTGTCTTAAAACAACCATGTGAATTTTTCCATGCGCTCTTAATACATGACAGTCACGACTCTTACTGACTCACGACGCATCTCTTTTCCATTCTCTGCGAAAATGCCTTTTAGATTTTTATTTACAAGTTAAATTAATATTTTTTCTGGCTTCGCTTTGCTGTTTTGAATGTGCTGGTGAGTGAGTATTATTGTAATTATTTTTATGACTCTGAAATGTGACTCGGGTAAGCCAGTATCGGTTCATGTGTCTGACCGACTATAGCAGTTGTAAAAGCTATTAAAGATTTTACTATAAATAAAATTTCTGTTCATGTGAGTCATCTCTTTTGTAAGATGCTGCTGCGCTGGTTGAAAGACGGCATCATCAATTAAGACAAAGGAGGCTCACGCAAAGGGATATCACTCATTCTTTCATGGGGAGAAATTAGAATATTAATATTTTTATAAACCAAGTGTATAATTAAATGGGGCCATAAAATAAAATAATAAATAATAGCATTCTACCTTTGAAGGAAAAGATTTTTGGGTACGTCAAAATACTAAATGCTGTTGAGATCGCTTCATTTTTAATTACTTTTGTTACAGAGCATCATCGTGAGAAAAAAGTAAAAACTGTGAATGTGGAATGATGTCGTTTTTCTTAATAATAGCATTCTCCGAAAACTGTTTCTTTACTTTGTAGAGTAGTGTCGTACTAAATACAAATAAATACTTTTTCTCCGTTTTGTCAATTAGCACGTCTCTCCTCCCGTATATTTTTCTAGCTGCAAAAATGCGTGCACGATTATCACAAGCTTTCAATGAACTAATCTGCTAACAACACATTTGCACAGCATTATCTCATCACCTCATACAAATTCCTTATGCAACTGACATCAATTACAAAAAATTAGCAGTCGGAATTATTAAATTTCCTACACAAACACACATTTACTTTTAAAATGTCAAACTCATTAAAACACAAATTTTCGCAATATTTAGAAAGACTTGTATAAACAATGATTCATCTTATTTGAATGTCTTTACGTCAAACATGTTCTCAAAAGTAAACAAGAAACAGTTCACAATGACGACCACTTTCTTTTTACTCCATTTATTGTTTTATATATTTTTAATTGAATGCTTGTCAAGACTCCTTTCCCTCTTTGTAGATAAACTAGATACTAAATAGCTACTACAGGACCACAACACTCACACACACACACCAAAAATACGTGAGTGCACTGGAATGAGTTGTTTCGCTTTATCAGACTCTTCTTTTAAATCAATTTAAAACGGGAAATAAAAGTCAAGCCATTCCTCACTTTCAGTAAAATATACAACAGCAATGGAGAATGTTGAGAAGAGACTGAAAGAGTGGTGCTAAGATGGAAATAGAAGATGAAGAGAAAGAAGTGAGAAAATTTGTGGAGGAGGAGTTCACTCTACGTAAAAGCAAGCAGAGTGTTACACAATGTGTGTGTACAAATAATAATATGAATTGTAATAAAAAGTATCTTTTCTCCTTTTTTTGCCTACGCTCTTTCCGTTGACTCTCTATCAGAAGAGCAGCAACTACTACTAAAACGACTAGAAGTCTCTGGGAATGTGGAATGGAAAGGGGAGAGAGACATAATAATGTATTTATGCAGTTTCCGTTTGCGAGAGAGATGGCAAAAAATAGAATGAAAACGCGATAGAGAGTGAGAGATTCACTTCTCAGGAAAACGGAACAGCTTCTTCACTACTGCTTTTTTAGAGACAGAAAGATCAGTAGTAAACACCGTATGAAACATAATGATAGTGGAGAGATACTCTGTCTGTTTGACTACACAATGTCTATAGAGAAATTTCCCTCTGATTGTAAACTAGTGCCTATCTATTTCCGCTTTAGAATAAATGATCATGCAATAGAGCATAGGAAAGCAGAGAGGGGCCGTTTTTTGAACTAGCATATCTCATCATCATCATGATCACCGCTTTTTTGCTCCTGTTTTATAACAGGATGCAGTAATAGTAAGACTGCTGAAGAAGAAGACGACAACCGGAGCAAAAAGGAGCAGAGCAACAACACACACAAAGTGAAAATATATGCTTCTCCTTTCACTTCTTCTTCTCTTTTTTTTATACCGCACAAGAAAAAGTATACAAGATGATATTATAAAGACAATCGCTCCTTTCACTTCTGCCGAAGCTAGTAAGCATAGTCCTTCTCAGTGTATTATTACCACTTGGACTAAATTATTCTCTTCTTTTTTCCATCTTTCCCTCTCTTTCACTTTTCAATATTTTATTGTGCAAGTTTATCCAACTTTTTCTCTGCTAAAAAAAGTTGGGACTTTATAAACTTTAAAGCGTCCATGTATTTATTACTATGACTTTATACTCTTCTTGTTGCTGCTTTCTTCTGTTGTTGAGTGGTTTCGTTCACTGGGTTCATTTCTCTTTTATTTTTAGAAAAGAAAAGGATTTCAATTTCAAAGTGTAATATAATTTATTTATACACACACACAAACAGTAGAAAAGAGAAGTAAAAGGAAAAAAAGTTATTGTTATGGATGAGTTTCTTTTCTCACTTCCTTGTGGTTTTACATTATGCTGGTAGTATGCAGTAGCAAAGTACTAGCAACGATGTTTTAACTCAACTCTCTAAAGTCGCAGCAAACTAACGAGCTTAAAAAACAAGTGGAGTAGCAAGCAACCTCACTCTCAAACTATCATACTTTTACTGGCTTCTTTCCCTCTGTCAGAGCTTCCTATTTATATGTATCATATCAAAAGAGAGAGAGTTGGTGGTGGAGGATGGATGGATGGAGTGCACCAGCAGCAGCAGTAGCGGCAGTTGAATCATCTATACGCAAAGCACACAGAATCGACAAAAGTACAACAAAAAGCCATACTAAAAGCATCATTTAGCAGAATGGTGAATTTCTAGCAAACGATAGGAGCAGTAGAAGTAGTAGTAGGAGCACACATTGAAGAGCACCCACTACATCACACATAAACATTTCAAGGCTTTTCTAGCAGCAGCAAAAGAAGAACATAGGGAGAAACTTATAGGAGTCGCCATCACCACCATCATACCACCGCACCGTTGTAGTAGTAATATATAAGGAAAAGCAACATCATCATTGAAACACGATATTTTAGCAAGAAAAAACCCTTGAACCAAACCGAACCAAACAATGTTCCTTTTTCTGGAGAAAAATAGTATGTGGTATTATTGGTATTGCCAATGGTTGGCACAAGCCGCTTGGTCTTGCTTATTTGCTGCTGCTGACTACTAACTGAATAAACTGAATTTATACCTATGCAACAGCCATCCTTCTTTCTACCCAGCTCCACAATTTCCCATTTGATAATAATACTTTCGACAGCTTTGCTCCTGCTCCTGGTTTTTACCGATTCAATATAATATTGTAATAATAATATGAATGTTGTTGAGTGAGAGAAAGAGAGAGAAGTATACTGTAAAAGCTTTTTACCACCCTATCCTGTTGTGCATGCATTTATGTATAATATGCGTATGATGACGGTCATGATGGAGAAAGTCCGTATACTTTACGCAGCAGAGTAAAGAGAACCTTGGTTGTTGGCTATGCCGTCGTTTTGTTTAAAAATGTGACTGCCGTTGCATGCACTGGTTATCACTACACGCTACCATCACCACGAGTATTGTTGGCTACTTCTCTGCTAATGCATAAATATGTATTTATGTATACGGATGGATGGACAAGCTAGTGAAAACTAAACTTAAGTTTGGGATTTTTTCCCTGCTCTCTGGTGGTACACAAGAAGCCCGCATTGAACTAATTCAGGGAAAATAAAGGAGAAAAGGAATCAAGTATGAAAGAAAGAAAGGAAGGATGAAAAGGGGTTTGCTTCTGCTTCTGCTGCCGTAAAAGCAATCTTCTTCTTCTCTCACGGGCTCGTTACCAATTCTCTGTGCTCAATTATATACATAATATCTCGTAATCTGTTAGTATACTTCTTACTAGTACTTTTACAACTACAACCAACCTAAATACAAAGCAAAAGGAAAAACTTTGTGCTCCATAGTAATAGGCTTTCCTTGTTCGTTGCGTACTTGAGTGTGAGGTTGTTTAAAAAAATATGCTCTAAAAGTCTAAAGCTAAAAAGGTCTTGTGAAGTGTGGAGATCTTTTTACCAACACCACCATATCATACCACTACCACCACCACCAACAACATCATCATCAGCATCACATCATCTTCACCATCACATTCCGCAAAGTCAGAACCAAACACGGTGCGGAAAATGGGCCAGCCTGAAGCAAAAATAAGTGTTTTTTACAAGCTCCATAGGGTAAAAAATGGAGAAGAAGATGTTGATATATGTACCAGAGAGGTGTACTACTAATAATAAGTGCCCATCCAGAGAATTTCCCTTTTTTATATGTAACCTGAACCAATGTTGATGTTATTATGTTGTAAGATCAACGTAATCATAGGCATTCATTTTCACACAATGGTTTCATCTATTCTCTTTCGTCTTCTCAAGTTACATTGCATATTACATGCCATGCTTCTGCGTAGGACTTTCCATTTTTATCGCGAGGAATCATACTTAATGCAAATCCATTTATGGCAGAAAATATAAATTGGGTGATGCAAACACTATCGCCACCGGTTTATTGTGATGCGAACTATTGTACAAAATACCCTAAAGCCAGGATCTAGGAGACAGGGTGAATACATAACAAGAAAAATATGTAACCTGCTAAACTGCAGCCATATGTGCAGAACATTTCTTTGCATATTATTATGCACTTTAGTTTTTATTTTTCCGATATAAGGATGAAGAGAGAATAGAGTAATGCTGTTTAAAAAAAATGTGATACATGCAGAGAATGATTTTGAGTAGGTATCATGTTTCCAAAGACTAGTCATCACCGCATTACATCCTGCGGGTGATCCACATGCCACCTACATATTTGGTATTCATGTACAGAAGGAGACAATCCATAAAATGGCTCATTTCACCCCAAAAAATATTCCACTTGCTCTAGAGAAAGAGAGTGCTCTGCAGATAGATTGCTTCTATTTCTCGCTAGCGGTACCTGTTCACTTGTTCTCTCTAAATGGACTAGCATCAGTGAAGCATAAAATGAAAAATGTGCAGCAAACTATTATGTCCTGTTGTGTACTCCAATCATCACATCACTGCAGTCCAATAGTGTATAGTTCTCTTTCCATTTAAGTTAGTATATTCATAGTCGTTCCTTCATCTTTTCTAGCCTTGTTAGAATCAGAGCATGGAGGAAAGCACATAAAAACGTGCATGTGGTCGTCGTCTTATGTAAAAAAAAGTAAAGAAAAACAACTTGGTTGCCAGTTCCATTATTCTCAGTTTTGCTCGCCTACTCCATTTACCATAAAAATCTAAGTTGTATAAATACATAAAATAATAATAATAATATACCACAACAATTTTTGAGCATCCAGCTAAGTTGAAATGTGCAGCGCCATGTTTACTATCTGTAACGCTGAATATTATGTAGTTTAGCTAAACGAAAGAAATGATAATAATAATCATTATAGCAAAACTAGATTTTCAAATAAAAACAACAACTTTTCCCAAAAGCTTTTGTGGGATTCTCCCAGAAGGGGAGCTACAACATTAGTATTATTATTAATAATAGAATTCACAATGCTAAATATTTTTTAGCCTGCTACCACACAATACTACAACACGTTGAGTCATATTGTACTCAGGAACATAAGGTACAGATAAAAAGTGGAAGACGACAAAGAGTTAAATGCCCACTTAAAATATGTGTAGGAGAACTTAAATAGAAAATGTTTCAACTCCTACAACTAGATTACAATTGTTTCATTCAGCATGATAATAACCTGAAATGCAATTTCCTATTTTAATGTAAAGGGAGTACTCAGGGAATACAATAACCACGATAGTTTTTGTTCTTCTAGCATTTCTGCATGTTTTTAGATCGCATATCGTTGATTCCCTTTTTTACTATTACCTTATGTCTTCCAACAAAGTACACAATAAAACATTACATTTTTATACAAGACAGCAATAGTGTAATCAAAAAAGGCCAAAGTATGTTTTGCTTGCAAACACACACAAGCTTCTTTTAGTTAAAAATGTTTCCCAACGAAAAAGAAGAATGTTTACACAGACAAATACAGCAATATGTTAACCCTATACTTATTCTTCTATGAAAATTCTATAGTTTTCCACGGGTTGCTCTTTTTTTTATCTCTTCTTCGCTCTCGTTCTTCTCTCTATTATATTTTTCTTTATCTTTCTTCCACGCTTTCTTACTACGACAAACATGCATGATGGAGATAATGATATCGTCGTTATATGGCGTAATCACAGGACGATAGATAAACAACTTGTTTGTTTTCTTGTGGACTTTAGCATGACTAGAATCTATCGTTTACGTCACTTTATGATGAAGGAACTCTACTATTTTTTACTAACAAGTCTGTTTTTCATTAACTGGAAAAACGACTGGGAAACTTAATTAAACTCTTTAAGAAATAATATGGCAAGGTCTATATATGCCTTCTCAAACAATCCTTGATACCCACAACGATCCATCAAGAACGTCATACTTTTTCTTTTCTTTTGCAACGGGCAGCCTTTTCCACGGAGATCCAACGAGTCTCAAGCTGGAAAGGAAAATTTATCTTTCATTGAAAGCATCGTAGGCCTTTCGGCTCATTCAATCTAAATCTCTATGGTTTGTGTGATGTGAGTTGTAAGTAAAAGTTTTATATTGGAGAACCTCGGAAAAAGACTTGTACCGTATGGTAGTACAATAATAATTCGTTACATATAAAACACATAACCTAAGAAGAATGTCATAAGAAAATGAAAGATTGCCTGCTTGTATGTATACGTATAATTGAATTATATAGTTATACGTAATATGACATTCTTTGTTTACCACTTGCACCTGTTACATACCTATTATTTTCCTTTGTTTTATTGATTACAAATCTATTACCTAATGTTGAAATGGCATTTGGTGTGAACGTGAACATTCATTACGCTTATTAAAACGTAATTTGGGCTTTATGATCAATGATCTTGACGTAATGTGTTATGAAACTTGCTAAAAATAATTCGTGTTTGTATTAACTACGCAATTCAAATTCTGCAGAAAAAAAAATATGGAACTCATTTTATGACAAATTATAGGGTTTAGCCAACCGTCACAGATATAGCTAATTAAGATAATGATATAAGGGTAAGGGACGGAATGCTTCCGTAATTTTTGTCCCCACGTAACAACATCTTTAATAATACTGTACGTTTGACGTTACAGTACCCCCAACAGAGGAACTGTAGTAATTGTAATGCTTTAACTTTTAAGGAGCCGTTGTGCAATAAAATGTGATGAAATAGATTTTGTAAAACAAACAGAATTCTAAAAATAGGTTTACCTGGACGGCAGTTTGGCTCTGAGACTCTGGAATTCGTAAGAGAGAACTTTCTTCCGTATTTAAGGAAATTAGACTTGGAATGAGACCGGGTTCCTGCAAAGTCGTAATTATAAATGCATAAAGGTAAGGTAAATACAGGTACAAAACTACAGTGGATTCACTAAATGTAAAACCATCATCAAACAGAAATATATTTGTAAATAATACAGGTATCATTTAGCACTTTAGTTTTAAATTTGACACTCATAATTAAATGAATTATCAAAATATACATTACATAGGTTAACTTTAAACTTACCATTTTCTCGTGGCTCTCCATTGTCAGTAATCGTCAAAAACTGACGATTCCCATCCTCATCAATGGTAAGATGCTCCGCAAGCTCAGATAGCGAACCATCCACAGTGAAACGAAATGTGTGCGACAGTTGACGGCGAATTTTTCTCAGACTCATTTTTTTCTTTGAATGCACTTAACGTTGCTGGTGATGAACAGTTCGACGATAAAAACGTTGAATAAGTTTTATGCTGAGATCCACAACATTTGCTATGTGCTGTTGCAATTTAATTTGCAATTGTTATTAAAAATTAGTCCAATATTCTTAAAACACTGCACTTTGCAAGCAGTGGGGTTGAGGTTGATATTATGGATCTTATCTTCTTCGCCACTACTGTTGAATTGTACCAGTCGTCGTATGACGTAATGGAAAAATATAATAATTTTCAGTTTCTTGAAGCTACTAGTCGAGTTTTTTGACTTGATGATAATGGTGATGGAAGACGTATCATGTGTCTGCTACTTTAACGATGAGTAAGCCCTAAATTAAAAGTCGAAACACAAAAACAAAAAATATAGATAAAATTAAAACTGTTCAATGGATCGTTCTTAAAATGTTAGTAAACTTAATTTGAGCTTCACAAAAACATGTTACTACGTAACCCAATATTGTATATTACTTCAGCATTACTAATACGATAAAAATGTAATATTACACAGCTTTTAATCATTTTCAGCAGACGTATTTTAAACGCGAATATTATGTAGGTTGTAGTTGTGGGTGTATTTGGGTCTATAAACGAATCGAAAATAAATACTTTAATGAGAAGGTATTTTGGCATCTGTAATTTGAACGGCAATTATTATGATTGTTTTACACAATTTTTACTTGTTTGGAAGATTGTACGTAAAATACATACATTTGCTGGAAACAACTGTTGGCATTTGTCGCAAACGAAATGCATGCTTGAGTGGAGAAAACTAAACTCCAAAATAAGTATTACAAAATATCAACACTTGTGTGAATTGAATAATATCCATAATTCGCTGCTTATACTTATACCACTCGCTAGGGAAGCAACAAAAGGCCTTTTCTTTACGTATGATAAGCATATAGCTATAATTCTAAATTTGAAATATACGTAACGGTAAGTAAAATGAATTAGTATCGAAAATGAGTTCATGGAAATGATGGTAACACTACATCAGTTGTATGTCATTGCCTATTTATCTAAAAGTAAGCACGCATTTATGTAATACGTCCTGACATGGAAAACGATGCTATACACAAACAGCGAATCAGCTTCTTCATTAATTGTAGTCAATGCTGACCTTGACTAGATCAAGAAATTCCCAGGAGTAATTCTAAACTGGAACTGTTTTTCCACAGCCATAATTGTGAGGTTTGAACATCATGACATGATGCTTTACTTTACTGTCTGATGTATTTCCGTTTTATAAAACTGGAGTACATACATAGCACAATGAAAAGACAACAAAAAGCATTACGCAGACAGACACGTTATTTAGGTAAGTACGTGTGTGGTGATGTTTAATGATAATTGATGAAGTTTATTGTATAGATCCAGCCATTTGCGCATAACTTTAGGTATTTATGCATTTTTTATAAACAACATTATTCCATGAAAATTCTGGTTTGCTTATGCCTTATTGAATTTAAATCATGCAAAAACTTATCTTATACAACATCAAGTTTTGTATTGGCTGTATATGAAAGCCTGTCAGCATCTGACACGACCCAGCTGCTGAAAGGAATGCGTAACATGGACTAATTAAATTAAGTAATGGAATTAGATTTAAATGATCCATTAAAGCAAAGTCTTGTTGTTGTGGTAAATGCTTAAAATACTTGACACCAGCTCTTCAAAGCGTTTCATGCTTACTATTAAAATTTTATTTAGCAAACATGAGCGACTCTACAAGAGATCAAGGACAACCAAGTAGAGATGAAATTCAAAGAAGTCCGTAATACATAATAGCTACTATGCAAATTTTACAGTTTTGGTTTACGGTTTTTGTGTCTTTAAAATGCTCTATGACATATAAGTTCACCATCGTCATAGATTGACGTAAAAAATGGAAACGGTAGTAACGATTTTTGTCAAAGTTAATTATTGTTTTAAATCTAGTTTAAAATCAACGTTCTCCTGTTAACGCTGAAGGTGAAATAACTTCATACAAAAAGCTTAAGATTGCATCTATCTGCATAAAATCTAAGCTGTATATGTCTTCATATTGTCTCATAAAACCCAACAACACGTTTCCAATGTGTATGAATACTATGAATAGTAAAAACAGACAGCTGGAAGTCCGTATTTAGCATGTACCACTTTCCGGTAATCTACAAAGCGTAGGCATGGTAACATTATTATCTGAATTTTGAATTCTTTACATGTACTTCTTATAAAAAAGAGTGAGTTCAGTACAAATTTTAGGAATTATCGAGATTTCCATTGATTTATTTAAAATTTGATAAAAATGGTTTCTCAGCACTAACACTATTTCTTGACTGTCTTCTCATTCCACCCCATATGAATTTGTCCACTCTGACAGCTACATTTCATAGAGGCTGTCACCGTTTAACGGAATTAAATGCGGAAAAACATGATTATATTTAGATTCTTCTATCTATTGAACCAAACTGTAGGTCCAAAGACTGGCCTTAGTAAAAATCGTGAGAACAATTTTATATTACATTTTCCCAGCTTACTTGTGCTAACGGAACAATGGATTGTAAAATTATTGCATACAACATCAGCATGCTTGTTCAGGTTGAGAAATTGAGATAAATCCAAAGACGAAAGTGAAAAGTGAATGCAGCAGCACATGCCACAAATCTTCTATTCTTCCCTGCATTCCAAACTCCGACCTGGCAATTGTTCGTCCGTGTTCCAATCCAACTCCAGCTCACAAAGCAATTTCACAATGTCATTTACGTGAACACACAGCAGTGACAAAACACCGTAGATGGGATAATTATTACTCTGGCTCGCTGCACGAGAAACGGAAGATAAAATATTATCTCAAGTCTCCTGTGTTTCCTGACTTGCCGTTTCAGGTGTTCGTGCTTGTTTTCTGCTCATGAGGTGCACACATTGATGAAACTGTCTGATTTTCCATTAGAAAAGAGAAAAATTGAGACAAGTTGGTAGTTCGTAGTACGATGGGCAAAGGTGCACAAGCGTCATAAGACCAGGTACCAGGTTGACGTTTGCAATTGTTTACCGGGAATGGAAGAATGGAAACGTTCAGATACGCCAAGTTTACATGACATGCACCATGTATATTTATGGAAAAGATCAAAGGAAAACAAAACATGAAGATTTTCTCCATACACAAAATATAGCTGCATAAATATTGGATTTCTTCCTTATGGGTAATATACGATTTCCGTTACAAAATGATGGCTTGTTGTGACTGGAAAAATAACGGAAGCTTCAGGAACACTGAACATTGAACAAAA
>JAQFYG010001341.1:0-19568 GCA_034694325.1 Entomobrya corticalis | reverse complement strand
TCTAGCAAATCAATAGTTGAGTAGTAGTAGAGGGGTGCAAATGAGTAAATTGACTGCAAGAGACTTCAGTGCAGGTGCAAGGGATATAATGGCAAAGGAAAGGCTTAGTTTTCATTCATTGTACACCCACTCGTAAACTTAAATACATTCGTATATTTTGGGTATAAAAGTATTCTAATGAGGAGCAGGTTAAAATACAAGATAGAAGAGATTTTTAGAGAGACACGCGGTACCCAAAGTACGCCTTCCTCATTTGTACGACTTCTTTTATGATTTTTGGTAGTAGTATGTTGTAATTCAAGAAGAGTGAGTAGTGAGATACAAAACCATCTTGCAGATGAAAATCTATGCATCCTTTTGCACCTCATTATCATCATTTGCATTTCCAGCACAATCGGATAGATTACGTTTCTTCCCTATTGTTAAAATGGGATTATCGTTTGACGTTACACGCTTGTACCTGTATAAGTAGTGAATATATTATTTTACCGTGCATGTTTTTATAAGGATTTTGTGGAGAAGGACATTATTTATTTCTCTACTCTAGAAAATACGCATCTGTGAGGATACGCTGATTTTCTCTCGTCCATTTTAGATTCCCTGTCATCAACAAATACACGCTTTTACAGGAGTATGTTGATGACTACTTTTGGATTTACTGGTCTATGGGTATAAAATGTTAATTTGGTACATAGCTCGAGAAAATATACATTCCTTTGCTGATGTACCTTAAAATGGTGAAGAAGAGTGAAGGCACAGGTGAAAATGATTTAATGGTTACTAGTATAACATAGATAGAGGTGATGATCATTGTTGTTGTTGGTGGTGGTATGCATCTACCTCAGTTTCGGACCCACACTTAGAAGTTTACGATCCATTTTCCAAAGCAGTTAACGTATTATACAATATTTTATGAGTTGACCGTGGAAATGGAATAACCACACAACAATTCTTATTTTTTACTAAAGGTGCTAACGAAGAAAATTACATCTACGCACATAACATTCCATCCTCTCTAACAGACTGAGTACAGTATGTACACATTACCTACTATGATTGTAGCAAATTGTTTTATCTCAGAGGAAGAAAAGATGCCAGATAAATAAAGCTCTAAACCATTTACATAATACATAATATATATCGCACAATCTTCTCCTTTGGAAAGCTTTTCAAATCTTTAAAGAAGCATGTATACATATATATTCGTGAGCAGTATTATAAATAAATAAATAACACCAGAGAACCGAATTGAATTGTGTGTCATTTCCTAGCGAGTTTTTTCTCTTCCAGAGTCTCTACTTGTACTATACCCATATAACATTAACGTTTTCAGCATGGCTATTAAAATTGGTCATGCATCAGTAATCCTTCAGCTGAATTATTACGCACACGCAGTGAGTCGTCCAACTCACAGCAGAAGTAGAGAGTTCCTCTTTTTTTGTAGTCAAGCCAAGATCAGCATTCATAATGTTCCCTTCGATACTTTTGGTCTAATAACATTTTCTTCTCTCGTGGAAAGTAAAGTCGTTAATCACTATCTCAGTAAGAGTAAAAGGAAAAAAGATGATAAGTAAAATACATACACATAATATTACCTCCATTCTACTCTTACCTATCATTCCTAATAATATTTTGTGTACATAAATATCGTAGAAAAATCCATATATAGAAAAAGGTACAGCCTTTACTTCTGGTTCCAATGAAATTCTACTGAGGAACCACTGACAGAGTTCTACTAAAAACTACAAATAACTTTTACAATCATACATAATACTTTTAGCTGTCAATGACTGTAACTGATTTAACGGAAAAACAATGCCAACTTTTATGAGTAAGGTTTACATAAAGACAACAAAAGAATGAGAGGTCTTATGTCCACTAATATTTAACTGTTTGTGTGTGTGAAGAAGCCATTACACTTCAATTGAATTGAACAGAAAAGGTCTCTCGCTAGTTCTCTTTCATTTAAGATGCGAGCCTCCTTACACTATCCATTTTCACTCTGCAAACCAAAAGGGTAGCAAACAAAATAGTAAACACACAAGAATATTATGAAATTAACAAGGCACTCTTTGCTATCATATTTTATGATTTCGGCTCGTAAAATTTTGAGGAAAATGGACCATTATGTTTCCTCTTGTTGGGGGCATTCCATTCCGAATCGTCCCTTCTGTCTTCAAGAAGAAGAAAGGTCTTCTAGAAGATACCCACTGCGCGGGGATAAGGCATATTACTTTACCTTTTTTATTTATCTGATATTACATTTTTTGTGTCTTTACACCAGCTCCGCATTGTGCATCTTCTGTACAGCAGTAATATGTAATGTAGTTAGTTTTTACTCTCGTTTGACGACGACGGTTGGGTTGAGAAGGGTCACTTGACAAAGGCACAGTATGTATATATTGCAGATCTTTGGCCACACCTCGCATCCCACCTACAAAATCTTTAACAGACCGCTTCCGTCGACACTGGATCGACTTTTAGATCGCATAAGTATTGTATAAAAATACCAAACACAAATACCCCCATGACAAGAAGACAACAAATTCTCTCTCTTGCAATAATAGTAGCAATATATACATATAAACATAGGCCCTTTCAACAATAAGCGTTAAACGGACATAGATGAAACGCATCATTCCTTCAATAGAGCATTCATTTCGGTGCTGCTTGTACGGACCTTTTTCTATTCTCTACAGAATCGCCAAAGATGTAATTTCCTGAGAAAAACAACTGAAACAAGCTGTTTATGGGGATTGTTGTACAAGCTGTGTACGATCCCGAGGTAATCCATCAAACCACAGTAAACTACTAGACAAAAAAACTAGTAGTTGTATTATATAAAAAGTTTTTTAGCCAAGACAAGTTACATTTATGGACATATCATTGTCTATATCTCTGCCTCTACCAACGTCCTGCCTCCACACTATTTTGAAGGAATGAGCAAATATTGATGTAGGATAAACTAACAGTGTTATGTGGGAATAGACATTAAATACATACGGTTTGCAAGCAAATTCTCTATTAGTGTGTTTTAGATTGGAAAGGCGGTGGTTCTCAGGTACCCTGTACCGCATGTTACGTTTTTGTGTGTTTTTCATTTTTACTACAATACATAAATAATTTCGTATGTCAAAAGATAACAATAGTTTCAAATGCACAAACACGGCTGGCAGCCGTCGTCGTCTCACATTCACCTATAATGTCCTCCCTCTTTATTCGATTTTTTCATCCATGCTGTACTTGTTAATTCAGGTTTTGTCACGCTTTTTTATTGACTTCCGTCACATTACTTAGCACTAACAATGTGTTACTTTTGTTACAAATCTTGACCTATACCAATCCATTCAATTATGAATCAAGCCACAAACCGAGTCAAATGTATCCACTTGAATCATTTTCTCTTTTCCAGAATCGAATATTCCATTTGCTTCTCAGAAAAAGTTACAACAATTAATCATGTTTTCTTCACGGATGCAGGATGTTGTATGACTGCACATAAAAAATATTCCAGGGCAATCTCAAATCTCATTCCATCACAGCATTGTCAGTATTTTAAGTAGAAAACCTGAAGATAGTGACAACAGCCTAATTAAGTAAATCTAGCTAAAAAGTTAGTTTTACAAAACCTACATTTCATAAAATCAATTTTTTCGTGTGCCTTGTTACGTAGTTAAATATCGCACAGGACAATCACTTCCTTTTCTTCCTTCTTGTTAAAATTAGGTTGTTTTCCATCTACTACACATGCTTGTAACTGCCTAATTTAACCACTGCGTGTCTTTATCTTCAAAATTCCCTAGCTGGTAATAGCTGTGACTGGCAAAACCGTGTCGAGATAATTTCAAGTGTAAAAGTTGAACCAGAAAACAAGTGGGACCTTCAGTTTTAACAGCACTGAATGTAAACGATGCATTCCGGTGTTTGTGCTATTAGAGTTAGTAGTCATAAGTTTTGTTCTGATGTTGTCGATGATGATGTGAGGAGTCTTATTACACAACTAGCAAAAAGAAAATTGGCTTCTTGTCGAGCAACCAGATACTTTCAATACACATGAAGATATAAAAACTACATTCTATTACTGCGCTCCACAACAGTTTATAATATCGTTTCTCTGTTGCATGCTCATTTCGTTCCTCTTACATCGTTTTCATGACTCGACCATCTCCTTAGACTTTTAAATTTTCTTTTTACTACTCACGGTAATTCTGGTAAATATGAGGAGAAAATGCAGCGAAAATTGTTCACTTTACAAATGTTATGTGGATATATGCTTTGCTTGCATGTTCCCTCCATAAACCATTACAATATATGTGATGGTACATTTGTAGGCTCATAAAATAAATTGTGGCTATTGGTCCCAAGCGAGATGGTTTTTGAGAAGAAATCAAATAGGATTCCAGCCGGACTTTACGAACTTCAAAATGGAAAAGCAATAACGATAATAATACCAAACAAAAAAAAGAGCAAAACGAGAAAAACGAAAACGTGAAGATATGCTCCTGCTCAGCAGAACAACAACAAATAATAATATTCAACGAAGATGACATATGCTTGTAGTAACAAACATTTATTATATAATGCATGTTTGTATATCTTACTAAAATGAGATTTTTTCAGTCAGTCAGGCATATAACCACTTGCACCACAAAGGTGTAGTGTAGGTATGTATGTATGCAGTTCTTCTTAAGTACTGTAGTGGAGGTACTTCAATGACTCACAACTTGTCATGGGGGCTGGTAGCAGAAATAAGAGCAGTACGCTAGAATTCTTTCCAAACGCTCAACATGAAAAGTAAGATTTTCTTTTTTAAGTGGAGAGGTAGCAGAACTACAAAACAGACCGTATTATTATTTATTATCAGAATGTGTGACGCTTACAAGGGAAACGCAAAGGAAAATGGCTTTTAACATGTTTTTATGTGGCCGCACAAAGTTAAATACACACACATAAACAGGGAGACCGGTCAATGAAAACGCAACCTTAAAAAGCACACAATACTTTATTGTCATATAGAATGACTTTTTGTGTGTTCTAAACCAAGGACTCTGATTAGCTAAAAATATGTTACTTGAATAAATTATCAGAATCGGTGACAAATAGTATGCTCGATTAGTTGTCTGATTATCATGCAAATAATAATTCTAATATGTTGTCTGTCCTAATTTCTGACTTTCTCTCTAGTATGCTATATGGAAAGCAATTAACAATAAATCTGAAGATACATAAAGGCTAATTGGAAATATGTGTACAAAGCCAGCTCGACACAAGTGATAACAACTGAGACAAAGTTGATTAACCCATATTGTTCAACTGATAAAGAATTCGGCCATGAAAATATTTGTTTTCTCATTTCTAGACGAATCCCATCATTGGTCCTCGATTCTATTTTGTATTCTTTCATTATGATATTATGAAGATAAAGCACAAAAATATTATCTAAGTTTCAGGTTTAATAATATTTTAATAAGAACAGCTACCACAAAGCTTGACTTGTGTGCTATGTAAGAGTATCTTAGTTCAGCTACTGTCAAAGTCAAATGCGTGGTTGTATAGTAAGTCCTGTCAGCTTCTATTCTGATGACTGAACCGCTTCCCCTCTCGTCAACCACGAAAACAGACCAGGAATAAAGCTTGTAGCCAAAACAAAGGGTTCACTTAAATAATAATATCCATCCAACCAAATACGCATGCAAAGCAATCAAACCCTCCAAACTCTTTCCCTTGTCAAAGCAATATTATTATACTGATTGTTAGTTGACCATACGGCAAAAAGGGTAGCTGTTTCTCCCAAGAAGAGATCATACAAAAGGATATAAAGTGAACATTATGGCATGTATGCATGTATGCTCCAGAATAAACATATGCATTATTATGGGGATCGGGCCACCCTGGTAGACATTTTAAGGACTCTCTATCCAAACACCAAGTTCCCACCTACAACAGCCACGCTACTTTTCTCTTCTGATGCTCAAATATGTCACTCGAGTGTCAAACAGAGCTTATGAGTAACAACCAAGTGAATTATTTATTAGGATCTTTTAAAAATAGCTTCACAGTACTTTTAAAAGAAAAACCTTCTCTATGATAAGCAAATTGTAGCATTCAACATTATTTGCAATTAGGAGAAGATTTTGCTCATGTCATGCAAAATGAGATTTACAAGAGTAGTTGTTTAAAAAGCTGTCTCCATTGAATATTATGATTATTTCTGCAAAATGCATCAAAATGTGTCAACTCCCTCGACAAACAAAATCAACGTGAAAAATCTCTAAAGTCGTTTTGATTTTATTTGTAAAAATCTAGCTTATACGATAATGATAATTCTTATTTTGAGAACATGCATGAAATAATTTTATAGGTACCTAGATTATATTCTCAATGAGTGAACTCACTTGAGGAAACAAGACATAAAATTGTAGAAAAACAGATGAACAAGACTTTTTTCATTTCCTCACTTCATCCGTGACTCGGTTGGGTTTGTGCTATCGCCCCCTACACACGATGATGAGATAATCATTAAGGATTGCAACGATATTATTACGAATTACAAACATTTTCTTCTACTACATATTTTTACAATAATCATGACAAAATCGAGCAGTAATATGTCTTCACAACGAAAAATACTCCCTCACACGGTTACAACCCACCAGTGAATAAGAATTAGCATGTTGCATCAACTATCAAAGTAAATACAAAAATATATATATATCTATGTCTTCCGATCCGTCATCGAACTATCTTTCAACTTCAAACTAACTAAATAAATCCCCCGGCGACCCTTGTCTTCCTCTCCTCCTATTTGCATTGGATAAGACATCTTATGATATACTCGTGAGCATAACATTATATTCCTACAAGTACATTGGACAATATTTCGAAAGAGATGAAAATACAGAAAATAGATTGGTAACGTGTCCCTCGTTCCTTTTCTTAAAACAACATTTAAAACAAGCATGAATGCTTAAAAAACGAATTTGCCTGGATTCAAAAAGCCAACACTTTGTGTGTATTGCAATGATGATGACGCTTATCAACATCTCTTGATTTCAATATAGTTAATCATAATAGAATAGAAATGCACAGTTTTCAGAGCAATGTGCTTTTTCTTACTGACTCCAATGGCATTAAATTCGATCTACTCACTCAACAACATATTATTTTTGAAGCGAATAAACTCATAGTGATGAATATAAGTTATGATTTCGATTCTCTACCTTGAAAAAATAAAATATATAACACTACTGTATGCACATAAGATTTTATAATCAAAATAATGAAACAAATAAAAAACTGGGATGCCTGCTTATAGTGTACATTGTACTCCTGTGGCTATAAACTAGAATTCAATCCACACTGGCAGACGGCATCATCATCATCACAGTGTACACACAACAAAGTACTCACGTTTGGTAAAACAGGTGAAAAAGTAAACGAAAAAAAAACGAACTTGTTGAATGAGTAGTATTTTTCTTCTCTGGCCAAATAATATCCTGATTGCTGTAGAAAGTAAAAAGGCTCTAGAAAGGCATTTTGATAAAGGTAACAAGACAAGGATCAGCTAAGCTTATTATATTCGTTTTACTCACACGTACATCCATATAATGTGTACTCTGTGCTATTATTATAAGGCACATCTCTCTCTTGTTGATCCTCCTGATGAGATTCTTGTTAGTTATGTGATGAGGTAAATAAGAAAAAAAGTTGGTATATACCTAAGTCGACGAGGAAGGGTACCTATTACTTCCCTCGTCTTCCTACATAATTCCACGAGGGATTCAAGATGATCGTGATGATGACGACGGCGTAAAATGTTCATGAGCATTTCCAAAGATGAGGATGATGATTCTGCATTGTATGTTTGTCTATAGTTGGTTGGTAGTGTAGCCAGCTCTGGATACATAAGAAGAGGTTGATCACTTTTGCCTTTCTGCCTGAAAATGTGTTTTCTCTCACCCCTCACCATAATATAAGGACGGATAGCTGTGTATTAAATCAGAGATTATTATGATTCAAGGTGATGTAATGCTTGGTCTAAGTATATTAGCGTCACAAGGATCTAATATACATTATCGACCCGGCTGAAAAATCGTGACAACATCGCCTGGAGCCAAAAAGGAGCATCATCGTCATGATCATCATCAAGAACGAAAGAACAACAAGTAGCTGGAATGCATTCATTTCCATTTGGTCTCTTGTCGAGCGCTTTCCACTGGTTTTTGGACTACCGAAAAGATAAACATTATCCTCTGGCTAATGCTGACTTTACCTACCAATAATGCAGAGATGTAGATGTGTATGTGTTGTGTACATAACGACAAGCCACAATAATGCGATATGTAATTCCATGTCATGAAGCAAGTCAAGTGTGCACTAATATGCGCTCGGCGCCTTAAAGTCCTACAAATTATCAGAGTAGCACATCAAGTCAACTCTGTCCTATTGTTCCGATGGTAAAGGTAAGGTAAGGTCCATAGTCCATCCATCTATTGTTTAGATCTTATTAATGTTAATACAATTGTGCCATATTACAATCGAAAACGATTGTTTGTAGAGTGGGAATCAGACAGTTATCAAATTAAACACTAGAATATGCAAATAGAATACAAAAAAGTTAATGTAAGGTGTCCAATGTTTTTAAGTTGGAAACAAAATAAATGAACTTGTCTGATAACTGTGATAACGCATCGTACCAAGACAAACTAGAGAATCGATAGTCAAAGTCGATAAGACAATAAAAACTATGTACATGTGCAAATGCAAACGCATTCAACGCAGAAAACTCTAGAATATACAAATTACGCAAGAAAATATTCACATTTATTATATGAAAATGCCAAATGTGGATAAACCGCCACTGATCGAATGCGTCAATACACATACTTGTGTGCACATTATGTGAATTTTTATCACATACGGAAACGTGCCAAATGGGAATCAGAATTGTAATAACCTGCAAACTACCAGAAGAGAAAAGGATAAAAAGAGAATGGAGTAAATGTTGAATAGATGTGCCTCTTATATTAAATAATATATTTCTTGCCTGTAGAACGATATTATATGAAACAAGAGCGGAGCGTAGGTCTTTATTTGATGTGGAGACGATCAACTAGTCGCATTCCACACGTCACTCGTGAATTGCTATGTTCATTTCTCTCATAAAATACGAATTCCGTCAACCGATCCAATATAATATAAGTTTTCTTTTTTCCACAAACATCAATGATCATTCATGATGACGACGGCTATGATCACGATGATGATGAAGACGATGATGGGCCACCAAACGGCAACACCACTGCCACCAAGCCCGGTTCTGCTTCTTGGAGAAGTTGCAACACAGAAAACACGTTATAATACACGCTGTGTAACAACACGATATGGTATGCTATACCGAGCAGATGTGGGTATTCAAATAACATCCGGAGTGCTCGATCCAATATTTTCACTTTCCTTCTTTAAAGATAATATGTTTGTACAAAACTATTAACATAAATGTATACAATTCTGCCTATCTGATATCTTCAAGAAGTTGATGTACCCAACAAGCCGAAAGCATTCATCTATGCATATTCCTCAAACACCACGAAAACCTAGTCGGCTGCTTTATCTTCCTATTTGGTTTGTGCTCCCAGGTTAAACCCAAGCAATCTTATCAAATGAACCAAAGTGTGTGGTGTGAATCTCTATATAAGCTCTTCTACTTATCAAGTACGTGTCACATACATTCATACCATCTCATTGAGAAAATTATCAAGTCTTTTTCCCTTTATATTGCCAATGTCAGTCCAGTACGCATAATAATATACTTTAGTCACAGAGATTTGGAGGAAAACTACAACCGGCTAAAATTTTGTTGAAACATGTGTACGGCATATTTAGTAGCTCTCCCGCCGGAAAAAAAAGTTTGCAAGGAGTTTGCATTTTCTGCTTCCATGCATAACCAAAAATGTGCAATAAAGTGCGTTGTACATTGAGCCAGGGTAAAGTTCATAAAAATCTTTCTACGACTGTTCATGAATCGTATTAAAAAAGTAATTTCCTTTCTTCTTTCTGGCACTACAAGATTTCTTGTTCTTTTTTTACCTTATACTGTTATGATGATTGCATGTTGTATGCATAAATGTCTACTGCATAAACTTTAAAAAATCAATGACTTCCATACACCAGAAAGTATACACGCATGTTATTCCATCAAATGTTTTCTAAAAAAGTTGCATCCTCCAAAATAAAATAAAATGGTTCTTGGTCATATTCGTAAACAAACACGCGTTGTTTCGTCAATTCAACAGAAAGTCCTGTCACTGCTTTTCCCGTCAGTTCTCCGACAGACGTAGCCAGTCGAATAATCACTGCATGCTTGGAAATTGGAGTTGTACATGTTACAATTATTTACAAGATTTCTTCTGCAATGGATTCAGATATTCCGAGTGAGTGAAGTGCTCAAAAATTGGATAAAGTAAGTCACGCAACTTCATGGACAGTAAATGAAGAGAAGGAAAGACGAGGGAGCAACAAAAAACACTGGCTATGAATACAAGGCAGGCACCTTCTACTCTCACTATTGTTACTAAACCTAAAACTCATTCGTCACGTATGTCATAAGTAGGTACGTAATGCAATATATCACGAATATTCATAATGTATATGACTATGTGACTGGTAATCAACATGTGCCAAGTTGCATGGGATACTACTTACTGCAGACTTCAAGTTCAATTTAGATTGACCTCGTACGGAATGTCATAATTGCAAATATAAAGAAAGTTTTTCGATTTATAAGATTTATTTTACTACAATTTTTGTGCGCTGAATGATAATTCCTAGACTGATAATCTTCCAATATTGCATTTACATTTTACGTCGCGAGAAGTAGAACAGCCACAGAAGAGTAAATCTTGAAAATGGACTTGTCTTCAATAATATTGAATGACAAGCGTAATCTTTGGCAATCTTGCTCCGTTTTAAGAATAACATATTTATTATTGATTTGCTAACATTTTCCCTATCATCAGGGTAAAAGAGCGAATAAGGATGATGATGTGATGAGTATCATCGCGCCTTCTCCTCAGAGAGACATGAAAATTTTTTGGTGCTCTGAAGTCAGCTTAGCTTGTGTCAAATACTTCCGATATAAATGTACAATAAAAATGTAAAGAGAGAACTTTATTTTGAATTTTTTGAATCTCAATCTGATTAGGATTATTGGTATTAAGGAGTAGCGCCTCGGCAGTATCGATTCTACAAAAATTGTCGAATATCCCACAAAACATGCGCAAACACATAATCATAAAATATTGTCTTGATTTCTCAACTTTGATATCACCCGAATTTTGTGTTCGTATATAGGACCCAAGGGTGTACTCCATCCTCCGCCTGAGACATTCTTCCCGATGTGAATATCCATATTTTTCTACGTTCAACTTGAATCTTAGCAAACTAGTCAGATTAGTGGATCATTGGGATTATTTATATTTTTGTGACACTTCCAAAATCAACAATCTGCTACTGCAGTAGCAAAGAAGTAGTCAATGTCTTAATACGAGTGTACATTTCATCAGATGCGATCACACACAAGCACTTTATCTGTCCTCTGATGCGTTGATTCAACTTTTCAATCTATAAATCCAGCAAAATCCCAACTTCTTTTTTGGCAAACCATTTTCTCAACTGACACATTATAGTACAGTTTTATATAATACAACATGTATGTGTAAGTATCTACATATTTGTGAAACTATGGGCTTATAATCACGTCATCGTTTTGTACTTGTATCAGCGAAAGTACAAGATTTGAGTCATGGCAGTAATCCTTTGTGGATGAATATAAATCATGATAATTTTCAAAACTTTTCGTTCCTTTCCTAAATACTCCATAAACCACTTAAACAGCCATCCACATCACATTGCATAGCTCAAGAAAGAATTATTAGACAAGTCAGTCCCTACACATAGAACTGCTAAACAAATAACCCAAACCTGACAACTGACATTCAACGACTTTCACGAGCCTCTAATCTAAATACTGACGATACATTTCATGATTTCATATTATGCCATTTCCTTTACTACATGATCGATCGTGTTTGCACGTTTTTTGTCTGCATCTCTACATCCGCAATCTATTGAACAAAGTCGTTAAAATGGTAGTCAGTGTGAATACAAAGTGCACAAACGAAACAAGCTTATCGATGGATTAATTTTTAAAAGAAATTAAAAAGGAATAACTATAAATTTTAATGTGAGCTGAATTTACCCTTCTTCCTTCCACCCCTTTTCCATGTCTTCCTATAAACTCGTTCTCTCACCATCTCTTTTCTTTTCTGGACACGTTGACATAAGGATATCAGATGAAACACAAAAAAAGTTGATTGGACTGCATTTCTGATTTCAATCCTGTTCTAGCAATGTGTTAAAGTCATGCACACATGCTCGATTTTTTTTATCTATTACCCCATTTGCCTCAACAGTTAACAGAATGGCTCTAGCAAAGTTAAAAACCGTAAAAGACGCTTTTGTTTAATGGCGCTATAGTGTAGAGATGCTAAAGTTTCTTAACTTTCCCGTTTAAAGTAGCTAACAAATTGGCGACTTGTTAATGTTGCCCCACATACATGTAATATGCATAATATACGATAACGTTACTGAATGTATATTGGACCGTAGAAGATGCAAACTCTCACAATAAAAATTCCGTCTGACTGAGCAATTTATGGAAATGGTCTCGACCGTCAAATTTCGCAAGTTGGGTACTGTGTACATACCTTAATAAAATGCTCGTGTTCACATTTCCGTAGAAAACTAAAAAATAAAAAAGCTATGACCAAGAATGTGTTTTTTGCCAGCAAAAGGAAATAATAAAATAATATATTTATTTCTCACCACTTCACACAACACAACGGTCCTACTAATCATCCAATTATGCCGAAAAGCGAACAAGTATTTTCTGTGCAATGAATGATGATGTTCATAACAGTAAAAAAGAAAGAACATGGTTTAGGTTGGGATATGTCTCGGTTCTTTTTCAATCCCACAAAAATTAGTAACTTCTAGTACTCAGGTAATGATCATCATAGTGGGAAATGGAATTCAAGCACAAAAATTATCATAGAAATTCAAGCGTTTATATTCGGCTCCGTCAATTGTCAAACCAGCAATGAATCGACGATTATTTTAGCCTCTATCTAGGCAAGACATAGTTACTACCTTAAACCACCGCCAGTGCCCATCATCAGCAATCTTTTCATGGCGAAAATGTTCGTGTGCATAATTGTGTTTGATATACAGTCATTTATTAACTCTTTACTGTTTACATGCCATACAAAATACGAAATTGCCTACGTCTGTTTAGGAAATTAGCATAGGTACATAACATCATTATAACAATCGTATTATATTTCAAACTCCTTGGTGGTATTTACTTTGGTATAATAAATTCTTCTTAAACCATAAAGAGTTTTTTATTCACTTTTTTCTACACTTCATGCATATTTCATGGTACATTATACAGTCTGGCTGGTTGGATTAATTTTTTACTTGAGCATTGAAAATAAAAGAGTTGTGCACTTCAAGAAGACTGCTGCTACTTGCTATAAAGTGGCAGTGTTTTTTATACGCCTATTAAATTATGAAGTGCCAGTAATTTAAACGATGTCTGATTAACACTGTCATTTCTCATTTAATTTGTTCATGCACACTTTCTTTACAATTTGTGGGTTCTATCTAAAAGCAAGTGAAAGCAGCAATTCTCAAAAGATGAGCGAGTAGCACAAAACATAAACAAGCAAAAGGCATAAAAAGCTTTAATTACGTCAACTCAAATATCATCTTACCATTGAAGAGAGCGGCGACCCATTTGTGTAAGGGTAGGGCAAGGATAAATATCCCATGTTGAGAGGTGATGGGTTCACAACACCGTCCAGTGGTTTGCCTGTAATTATTTATAAAAACATAAAATATATGCAGATACATACTGTTATTCATACATCTACTTATATTTATTTGGACAGAAAAAAAATTGCAAACATATTCATGAATAATGCACTCGACACTTCCAGATTCCAGATAGATCATTCATATATGTAATTGTGTAGATAAGGAGGATAACGACAGCGGAGTGTGCTTTAATGGCGGCATGATCAAAGAAAAACAATACTACCATAACTATATGTTTTACCGCCACTACAAACAAAACCACCGCAAACAGCATCTCTATCTTCTCGTCAGCAAAAATCTCTTACACACATCGTCGCGTCATCATCATCGTCAACAACATCATCATATCACATCCGATTGAATGCCAACCTGGTAAATGCACGCTTTCATAATGTCTGCGATTCTTGCTTCTTGATAAAATTACTAAAAACGAATACGAGCTGCTTTTTCAGACTGACTTACATGACTTGATATAAATATCTTCGAGTTAAAGCAGGATTACAAGAGGCATGGCATCGCAATGCAAACTTATTTATTTATTTTCTCACACACCACATCAATAGGTAGAAAATGTTATTGGTAGTATGTACAATCAAATATGTATCTCATCTCCAACGTATTATTAGTCATTTATATGCATTACTATGCCTTCGTAGACTTGTTATTTACACGTGTGACTTGTACCTAGCCCTAAAAACTGACATCCACGTAGTTGCCTACATACAGCGTTTCTTTATTCGTTAGCTTCTGGTGGTGGTTGTTTGCAAGCACATCATAGAGATGATCATTTTGCAGTCAAAGAAAACAAATTGATTTTTGAGGAACAATGAGCCCGTTTCTTATTGAGCTAGCTTTATTTCGATAAAATGGCAAATAACAGTTGGCTTATTTACTACTAGGTAAAATAACTGATAAAAGTTGGCCGTACGAATGACTATAAAGGACCTGTGCTTGACCTTCTCCAACTTTATTAATATTCCCAAAGAGTATTCACATAAAGTAATCCCATTTAATTTTATGAACTTCTTCAAGAAAACATAATGGTCATCACTTATGATGATGATTTTGCAAACCAAGAATTAGCAAGTTATAGCCTCTAGCTTATAAATAGTATGGTAGCAAAAGGGCGATGCTTACTCGTTAAAGCGTATAGAGAAACCACTAAAATCATTTTCATCCATCAAGAGCCCATTACGTACTTTCGCATACCACTTTCTACTGTAATAAAAATGTTCCAATCATGCAAATCTACAAAAACATGCTGTTGAATAGAAAACCAATCAAACTGGAATTGATCTGGTTGAGAACAAGGTGAGGGAATAATGGTTCTATAATAATATTAATGATAATGTTTTGCACTCTACACATTCTTTTCACTCCGTTTTCTAGAAAAAACATTTATGTGAATTTGTACTCTTTTCCCAATTTTCTACTTCTGATCTCCTATCTGATTAGGAAATATAAAAAAGATTATAAAGAAAAAATTTGCATTTTTGAAAAGAAGAAACATATTTTGTACTATAATGTGAATGCACGTTTTACGCACACCAAAAATATACAATATTATTATTATTATGAGCCATCTCTTAAACCTTCATTCATTCTCCTTGCCTTTATAAACCCACATAATTCATTCCCGGGATTACGATTATCATCCTTAGCCCAATAATAATGCCTGCTTAAAATCTTTTTTTTTTTCGTCATTGTCTCTTTCATGCAATTTGGTGTTTTGCTATGCATAGCAGTTGCATGATGTGTATTTGCCTTGTATCCACACACGTAACACGTAAATCAGGACATTAATAATGGATCTTGGAACAAGTACATAACATAATTCTCTATTTTAATTTGACAACAAGGCGAAAGTGCCCTAAGGGTTCTGGAACCTGTCAGCTAGTCGTTGTTCCAAACTAAACCAGCCAGCCAAACTAAACTAGCCGAGTCAGAATCAGAATTCGGGACTGGCAAGTATGCATGTGAGAATGTACACATGCATGAATGCAAGAAATACTCTAACAACAACCACAACGAGAAAACTTCCAACCTCAGGGCTTTTGTAAGGTAGAACATGTGCACTGTGCACCTCTATAAAAGTGGGTACGTACACGGCACAATAATAGACATTAAGGCAATGTATTTATGTACCTTTTTCTTGTTGATTACAACTACTAGTTCATATATTGGTATATCAATTTAGTTTTAAAACAAGAACATACCTTCTTGTTTAGGCATCAACATCCATAGGCAAAGACATGATGTTGAGGATATATAAAATATGCCTCTATATACCTAACTACTATTAGATAAATTCCTTCTATCTTTCTATCCATCTATCCGCACATACGGCATTTATCTAGGTATATACCAAGAGATAAATACAATACAACAACATATTTATTGCATGCATCCAGTCAGTCAGTCAAATTCACTTGTTGTATGATCAAGCGGACAGAGTCAACTCCATCTACAACAACGAGCAAAAAAATCTCCTTTGCCCTCCTCTTACAAATACCTAGTGACGCTAACTAGGTGAGGTCGAATCTCTTGGCTTAACGAGAATATAGTTAAAGCGGAGAGCAGAGGGTCGATGCTTCACTCACTAGTCTTCGGATCTTTCATCATATCATATCTCAAGATGATTCCAGTACTCTTTCGATCATAATAATAATAATAGTAATAATAATAATGTATATACATAACATGTGTATTTGATTATACAAGCCTTTTACCACGAATCCAGCAGCAACTTATAGATATTTAGCTATAAACTTATTCCCCGTACATCTGGTTGGTTGATGTGTTTATACACATTATAAATTCTGTATGTATTTATGGCATCACAACAAAAATGAGGTAAAAACGCACCAACATGCAACGTACTATCAGTCTGACCATTATATCTATCTTGTCTTGTCTTCCATTAAAATACACCATCGCCTTCACCATCTCCTAACTACTTCTTCTGCTGCACTGAATCCAGAATCCATCCTCATCATCACCATCAAGCATGCACGGTTGTTTTGAATGTTGTTGTTCAGCGTAATCATTATTATCATTATTTTCCACATTTCAGACACTACCACTATTACTTTAAGCGATCAAAACCCTTTGGCAGTTTAATACGAAGAAAAAAGTTCTACTAATAAAATAAAATATTTATGCTACATGCTGCCGGCTGCAAAATGCACACGAAGAAAATTTGTGTATGGGTCTTTCGTGTGCATGACCCATCCTTTTTGCCTTGTTGCATAATAATACCCGAAAACCTCCAGTATTTGCCAACAGGACGACAATTTGCAAACACTTACTCCGCAAACTACTTGTTGATGTATTATCGAATCAACATCATCATCATTTACCTCCGCCGTAGCTTCAACACAAGATCATCGCCAAAAAATATTCATATACTTTTCATCTGGTGATTTTGTGTAATAGTTAGTGAGAACGAACCATTCATTTAAGGCAATATATTATGTACTGTGATTCATTCAGCAAAGAAGCTAAATTCTGAAGAAAAAATGTTTTGTACGTACAAAACGTTAATAAATATAGATCGCTGGACATTTCCTTTCAAACAGGTTTATCACCCATCATAAATCCACAAAATATGCTTGTGTGCATAATACTTCATCATTCTATATGAACATGACGATAACAAGCTGAATTTGCTTGAGAAGCGCCCATGAGTGCGATTATGATGACGATGATGATTATGACTCCTGCTTATTTTTACCAAATACAAAGAGTTGAAACATATCGTTATGACAAACGGGCAATTACACATAAATCAGCTCCAGAGTGGGAAAATATTCAGCAACACGGAGTAGAGAGGGTCAGTATAAATAGTGGCATGTATAATATGTATTTAACGAGGCATTTTTTGCAGAATACTATCAAAACGGCTCATTTGCTTCCAAATCTGGACCATTGAAAACAATTATTCGTATACATAATTTTAATAATAATATGAACGAACGTTACCAATGAGATAGTAGCTTAAAATCCCAAAGGTTAAAATTCTCATTATCTCCAGTAGTTTTAAACAATCATCTAAAATCATCTAAAACATTTTGTCACAGTAAAGACAGTATATTTTTACAATGCACAAACAATAAAATTAGACAACAGCGACGAAATGAGTAAAGTAAATCATCCGCAAAGATTTCAGATCATGAAGCATTCGATTTTTTCAAACAAGATATTTGTATGTACATGCCTACATGATCATGTCTCTCACAACGTGTTCCGCAGCATCAAACATCCAGGCATCCAGCTACAAGTCCATCATATATACATATTATTATTATAAGTCATAACAGAGCACTCCCAAATGGACAATGCCCCTCACGCATCTTATAAAACCAATAAAAAACTAGATTGAAAATTCCAGTCTAATGCAACTGCCTTCTAGTCTCGGCATGTTTCCTCGCATCCTTCGTCTCTCTCTATTTCAAGTTCCCTCCTCACTCTGATCTGTTGATACTTTAGCAGAAAACTCTTTCACGAGTAAAAAAATGTCTGTGAGTGTAGATAATGTACTTATTCTTCTAAGCATTGAAATGAGCATCAGTACGAAAGAAAAAATATATATCTTGAAAGATTTTACACCGTGTCGTTCGTGGCAAGTACGCCTAGACATTTACCTATACTAACATGCCAACCATCTCCAGAAAAGTGAGATGATGATGAGGTTGTTGGTGATGATGACGATGATCATCATCTTAACAATGCACTTGACTTTATGTTTTTCTTTTTCATCACGGTCTCTCCAGCGATGTCAAGATGCATTAGGAATAAATTCTCGGTTAGACTTCATGCTTGTAAAAAAAGAGTGTAGAAGGCAAATGGAGAGTGAGCGAGTAAGCAAGAATAAAATCGAGGTATATTTTATCTTTCTCTCAGCTTGTCGTAAAGAAGCATCTTAAAGTAAAATGCCAATATATATTATAAATATATGTGCTAAGTGGGCTGATAGCTTCTGCCGTTCTGTTTGTTAATGTGTGCTTTTTGTAGCAAATGTAGTACCAGTGCTTTTTTGCTGTTGTGGTGGTACTGGTATGTGCATACATACCAATTTTATAGATATTAAAAGTGTAAGTTAGTTTTTCTACTTTACATCCCAACGCTTCCAGTTCTTCTCCAAAGAGTACATTTTGAGGAGTAAATGATTAGTCTGAAAAAATATTTTTTATCCATCACTTATTGAAAAAGGCTCCTGTGAACTCAAGAGTGTTCACGTACTCAATTATTCGTTTTTCTTTTAAAAGATTTTTAGAATACTTTACAGTAAGGGAAAAGCTCACTCTTGATTCTAAATACATTTAAGAAATAAATTGGTCATCTACTCATACACAACTCTATCATCAGATCAGAATTCAATTCATGTCAATTAACTTCATTCATGGTAAATCAGATCTAAATAAAGTCTCAACAAGATATTTTAAATTTTTGCTTTAATTGTCGCAAAAGTTGAGACCATGATCATTTCTACATTTACAGGGTAGTAAAGCTAAAACTCTTGTCCAGTTAAGCTTAATGCGTGGTGGTAAATACATAGTACATGCTTCAGAATGATATAGATAACAAGGCCATCAAGGTAAACTGAACCACGACGAGCAACAAGATACAGA
>JAQFYG010001340.1:0-19572 GCA_034694325.1 Entomobrya corticalis | reverse complement strand
ATTTGCTACGAGAGCTTCTCCAATGATATTCTAGCATACATTATCTAATATTTCGCAAGTTTCTCAAATATTTTACCAAATAAATGCAATGAAAATCATTAATATCTAGGTTATTCTTATTAGCAAATTTTACTTATGTCTTTCGTCCGGAAAGGCCATATTATTAGATGTGATGAAAATAAAACTATATGCATATTTCTTGTTTTTCTGAAATTTGTAATTAAATTGAAATAATTATCACAAACATGCACATAAAACATGTTTTAGATTACAGGTCATAACCATGCATTATCAAAATAAATTATTTCAAAATAATGATGCGCACGAAGTATGCCACACCATCCGGTATCAATAATTTCATTATTACCTAGTATTAAGTGCTTACAGCTGAGGCTAATTGTTGGCGATGGCAAACATTGCGGGCCGCGTCCAAGTCATAAAGACCTGATATCTTGCAAGTGCAAAATAAATTCACTATCAAGACGTAGATGAAAATGTTGCATAACTTGCAATAGACTACTTCACTCACTTTTCTTTTGTATTTGGTGCATCACGATGTTTACAAGCTATCAGAAAGGGAAACAACTTAAATGACCAATGAACCTGCTAAAAGTAATTGACAAAAGACATTTTCAATGAAGTTTTCGCAAAACACACATAACTCTCAATCTTAACAACTGACTGCTTATACGATTGCTTGCACAATATTATATGCATAAAACTCACTTGCAATTTTATTTTATTGCAGTGATTGCATTAAAAAAAAGCTAATAAATCTAATTGTTTCAATTGACAGTACGTGAATGATGATGTAAAGCAATTAAACAGGTGAATGAGTAAGCACAAATAGTCCTTGCGATTTTTATTAAATTATTATTGTTGCAAATCATAGTATAGTATAGATTCCGAGTTATACACCGGTGTGGGGTATAGTGATACAGTGAAAATCAAAACCGTCATATTATTGAGTGCTATCATTTAAATAATGATTAAATTTCTTTGTTCTATTTAAGCAGAAGTGTATAATGCTATAAAAACTTTTAAGAGCTTTATTTCTCATTAATGTAGGCACTATAGGCATGTCGAATCTAGTAAAAAATCGCTAAAAATACGAAATCATACACTGAACAGACTGAACTCAAATATGGACATGATAATGGAATATCTTAAAAAATTACAATCTGTCGCTCTTAATGAAATGCGCTAATTGCAAGTGTAAGAGAAGAGATGCTCATAATGCATCTATCTATCTTTCATTAATTATGTCATGGGTTATAACTTATAACCGAGGATTGTACCTTGATGCTTTTAGATTAAGAGATAACTTGGTCGTAAAACGATGATTAAGACAGCAATAAAACTCATGAGAAAATAAATTACTCTTTGAATCATGAAGGATTAATGTATGAAAGGAAAGATAATGTTGAATATTGTTGTTTAAACAAAAGGAAAACCCAGAAACGTCTTTTGGCACTGTGTTTATTGGGGCAGCATAACTCGATTTCCATAAAATGTTAGCACTTCATTATAAATATATCGCCTACTATTTCCCGAATTGGGAAATCTTAATTAGTTAATTTTTAAACTCGAACTACTCAATCAGCTGAATGCATATATTTAGACAACATTATTCTAGCTATGTTTGAATCTTGACAAAGAATGTATGCGCTTCCCATGAAATTGAATGATTTATTGGGAATGGTCTTCACTTTCCAGGCGTTTTAAGTTGAGTTAATTTGTTTACTCAGATTTACTTGCAGCTTAGAATTATTAAAAATATTTGAAAATTAAATTGACTGCTTTAATTTTTGCAAGCTCACATGAGTTCTCATTCAGAATGTTGAACCTGACGCGTTGAAAAATGGTTCAGTCTTTCACAATAAAATCAAATGAACTACTTATTAAGCGATAATGATTTACGCGTTACGAATAAGTACAGAAATACGATTTCTTTTATATTGACAATGCTGCATTTATTTGTGTAAAAAATTCAAAAATGTTTAAAAGGTGCAATCAATGGCTGTACGAATAAAAATAAAAATATATATGATATATGTAAATAGTAATACTGAACGGTATTTCCCTGAAATACTTTGTGATCAAACTGATGAAGAATTTGTTTCTTCGTATTTATTGAGAAGCTCATGATATTTTGTCCTTTGCTCTGGATTATGAACAAGATAATCTTCGAATATCACAGGAAAATTTGATCGAATGGTTGTACCCATCGGATGTTTTAAATGCATCCATCTTGCAAACTCAGTAGATAGTTCCTGTTCAGACAATTTAACACAATCATTTAAAAAATGTTTCAAAATGTATGGTTTTCAATGGGGAGTTACACTACTAAGAATTAGGCACTTACTATCCATCCTTTTGCATACTCATCTGAAAACCCTAACCAAGTTTGAATCGCATTAATTCGTTTGACAATGCTTTGAAGCTTTTCCGAAAGGGGCTTCGAAGATCGAGAGGATGCGAAAGCAGCTACTTTTTCACGCAGGGCACGTAACAATATGTACCAAGCAGTTTTCTTCTTTATGAGACCAATTGTACAATTATCGCTGTCGAGAAAATATAAGACATTTCCTTCATGGCCGTAATCTTTCCTGATCTACATCAAAATTGAAATTGAAATTTTTTAGTCATAACCAATAACTTACATACCTAAGCATCTATTTAATAATGCAATTTTTATTTTGAATTACGTTTAGCATGAGCTGTTCGATTTCCGAGGTGGGATCCTTGATGATTTCTATTACTTTGTAGTCAACTGTTTTAAACCCAAACTCTCTAGCTTTATCTATCGCTTCATTAACTGGCATAGCACAAAGTGTGTTACCCATAAAGTTCTCAGTCAAATCTGGTTTCGTCCAACAGATAAATCTGTCACCGTGAAATACAGAATATTAATTTGAAATAATCGACACATATTATTATTGGTAGAATACTTATGAAAAACAATTTTAATTTGTTAAATATGTTTACCGTAGCTCTGAATGTTTCAAATGACTCAAATTTACAACATGCTGATGATCTGGTTGTATTATTTCCGCCACTGCTGTGTATTGGTTGTTTTGTAAAAACGTTATTAAATGCTGTTTTGACTCTTGATTTTCGGGAGCATTAAGAATTGTCATAAAAAACGAAATAGCAATCCTACGTGCAAACTCAAACCTTCCTTCATTGTATTTCAAAATATCGTCTATCAAAATATTTAAAAGGAAAATAAATATTTAATTAGATAGAAATTTCAAAAAAATTTTGAATTTGATTTTCCACAATTAGAAAAGTACCTTCATTTTTTACAAGCATGTGCACATTTTTGGATCCAATGCAAAAATAAGATTGTCCAAATAGTCTCCTTGAGCTTATGTGAGCTGCCTCTCCATTTTCCTTTCCGGTGCATACCACTTTCTTTGTACATTCCATATTCTGTTTGTGTCAAGTGTCAACCAACCAAGTATAAAGTATAATATGTTTACCGATCATTAATATTTATTAGGACAAATTAATAATTAATTTGAACATACTTTGATGAAATAATGAGCCCATTGAGACTGAGCGTACGGTTGATCATCTTCATCTCCTAATCCTCCTGAAAATTTCTTCAGTGCAAACACAAAAAATATATATTTTGTGTCGGTAATTTTTCCTTTCTCTATCTTATTCAGTTCAAGAACGCAATTCCCCCTTGCAACCTATTTAAAATCGATCAGAAAATATATTTTCATATTGTATAAACCTAAACCTATTCTTCAGCACCATCACATTTTACGTTGACTTTTTTATACCTTTGCACGAAGGTCTGCATGGGCCATGTATATCTTATCATCAGGAACTCGTTTCTTTCCGGCCCCTACCTTCACATCAATTAGTACCCCATTATAACCTTTTGGAAGGATTCCACTTGGTACATCGTACTCGGTACACTTCACACTGGAATGTGACCGACACCAGTCCAGCCAACTAGAATAATTTTGAATTATTTTACATTACTATATTCATACAGCTCCGAGAACTGCTAAAGTTGAAAGTGTATTGTATTATGAAGGATACGGTATTGGTTATCGGTATATTGGGTATATACTGACCTCTTGGTTTCCTTTTGAAATTCAAAACTATCGATTTCTTCTTCGGTGTTGTTACTGTATATATCATCTAAGACAATTTCCTTCATTCCGAAGGCTTCTTCTTCGTCATTTTCAATTTCCCCGGGTAGTTCGGTCCCCATTTTATCCAATAATATATACCACTTGTAAACTTTAAAAATGGCTCTTCAAGCTGTGTCAACCTTCGCTACGATAAGTTTATTTTCTAATTTTTCCTACAATTATATATTAATGTATCCTTAAGAAAATATGGGAAATGCCGAATTGCCGAGTAGATCTGTGAACTTATTCTTATTAACTTGCTATGCAAATATTAGAATGTATTAATGTGTAAAGGAAATGCAGGCTTTATATCTTTGTCAAAATTATTTTATTTTGGAGACCAAGTAAATCACGGTATTCATGTAATAAGTTGATGCGATTAGGACAAATCTTTCAAACAATCTGTTCTTTCTTCTTAGTTTATACTTTCATATAAAAGTTTGTATGGTGTAATGGTGTATTGTATACTGCACGGCGTTATGTGCGTCATTTAAAATGAATCAAACATTATATTGTAACGCGAAAATGAAAACGTTTTTACTTTGCGGCTTACAAGCTATTTTCCTTGTGATTTCCACGAAACTAAGACGTTTTATCAAACATGATTCTATTTTCTCTCAATATTACATCACTAAACACCAACAGGTCTTTTCCGACTCATGAAACCAGATGATGTCAAATAACATAAACATAACATACCTACTTGGAAAATATGCTATGAGTAAATACTGAAAACAACGTGATAAAGCGTATGAGAATAGGTAACTATTGTATAAAAACACGTTCATAATGTTAAAATTGCTGCACAGTGCGAGTGCACACCTACTTGCAATGCGCAATTTGACTTGATATTCTCTCTGTAGTTCTCTTCTCTGATCGTGAGTTCTCTCAAGTTATGTAACATTTTACAAAATGTCTATGAATTATAAAAAACCGACATAAATCATAATGTGTTGTTGACGTGTAAAGTTGGATTTAAAAGAACGTATCCAAAGGTAGCATGCAATTTTATGCAATAGAGGACACCGGAATGAGCTTTTAGTAAATAGGATTTGCGGAGATTATTATTGCTCCGCATTCCAGTTTCCAGTAAATTATACATAAGTAATAGTAACTGATTTGGTAACTTGAATTGCTTTAGCAGTGACATCCGACATCCCACCCAGCAAGCTTATCAGTTACAATATACTATGTATTCGATGTATTTTCCAAGGAATTACTGTTTTTCGTAGAACATGATTAGGTATTACTTTTCCCCATGCAATGGAAAATACTTTAAAAAGATTTGGGGCGATGTGAAAAAATTAATTGTGGCAAAATACTACTCGTAAGCGTTAGTAAATTCCAAAACTTTATAAATCATGGAATTCATGTGCCTAATAAAAAATTTGTTTTGAGATGGAGAAAATCTTATGCAAAAATATGATACTTTTATCGCCAAACTTGTGTAGCATGAAATATGTCAAATAATTAAAGTATTTTTGCACGAGTTTGATTAAGTTGAGATGATGAATTTTCTTTTATTATTAATTCAACATAAACAATAAAAACAAGTAATACAGCATGATTGGTAAGTTTCTGCTTGTCCATATATTTCTACACAGACTTCCACTTTCCTTTAAAACATTTTTCATGACTATTTATTCTAACCTAGGTTAAAACACTTTGTTGAGTACTTTCTTCTATCTACCTTGCAAGATCTTTTTAATTTTATTTTTTAACATGAATCCTAAACTTAATATTAAAGTGATTCTCTTTAATTAGCAACCGGCATTATAAAGGATGAGTACTGAGTACATATTATTTCAATTTAATATTAATATTATTGTATATTTAATATAGCGTAGTTCTTTGTTTTATACGAAAATCAGAAACAATACAAAAAAGAGAAACAACAATGAAACAACACATTAAATACAAAAAAATGCGGAGAATCTATTTCGAACACTACAAATATTATTCTATCAGAGTGACTTTTACATAATTAAATATTAAATTTACTTTAATGTTGAATGTCGCCGGTTTCAAATAAATGCAGTCTCTAAATGTAGAGTTACAGTATAATCTATTACGGATTCTTATTTAACAGAAATAATGAAATGCTTAAAGTGTTTCATTCTTGCAATCCACCCGTAAACCGTTTTACATAATTTACAGAAATTTAGTACATTACAACACAAGTTATTTTACACACACATCAGCCTTGTCAAATAGTTTGACGATTACTTATATATTTCCGTCAAAAAATAATCAACTTGAACCAAAAAGCAAAAACATTTTGATTATTGTTCTATCCATTTTTATAGATTAATAGGACAAACATTTAAAAGCTAAAAGTTTACAACTAGAAGAACTTTACATTTTACCTAACTCTAGTCATAATACATAATATCATTTTTATCATCGGTATAATCAGTAATTATTACTACGAATTGAATTAATTAAATATATAAATTAAAAAACTGACAAATAAAACACCTAATTATGACAAATTAGCTACTAAATGTTTACACAATGATGGGAGTTTCTTTTGAGAAATGATGATGGTAGTGATGATGAATATGTTCGTGAACATGATGATGTTCATGCTTCTTTACCACAGGTGGGCTCCCCAGCAATGAATTCGTGCCTGGATTCGGATTTTTCCTGTTAGGAGATGAGAATTTCTTCTCACATCCTCCGATATTTTCACGCTCCAACCAACTGATAACCTGAGCCATAGCTCTGGCATGCTCTTGCTCCCTATTTCTGTGCTTCAATTGATGCGGAGTTGAAGCAGCGTTTGTCAGGTTTGTATTTTTATTTCTTGGGGAAAAGTGCTGCTGCTGATTTACCATACAACTCTCCAAAATTTCAAGAGGATCCTTTTGCTGATTATGATGCGGCTCGAGAAACATGTTGTTTGAATTCAAATTACTGCAACAGGTTTGATTAACCACACCTGCTGAGATTAGAGGAATTCCTTGCTTTAATAGTTGGTCACGTTCCGTGAAGGAGTGATGTCTGAAGAGATTTTGGCTTAAATCATGCGACCTGGATCTGTGATGCCCATGTTTTCGGCATTGATGCTGCTGAAATGAGTGATGATGATTGCTACGATGTAAATGAGTATCGTAAACTTTGCTTGCTACACCCCCAAAAAAGTGATGTCGGAGTGGGATTGAGTTGGGGAACGAATTGTCTGTTAATAGCTGCTGTTTTTGCTTGCAAAGATTTTCACCAAGCAAAGGTAATACCGGACAAGTAGAATCTGCAATTAGCTGACTATGAGTGCACGGGGCCATGGAATGCTGAACATGATGGTGAAGCTGTTGTTGCGTTGTTGGCGGTTGAGTATGATCACGTCTGCAGCAAGGATTCACATTATTTTTCTCCATATTCGCTTGTAAAATCTCAAGAATGTCGGGACGTTGCAAGGAACATACACGTTCCCTCCATTTCTTCCTGTTTCTCAAGGGAGACGCACTGCAATCTCTAAATACTTCTGGAGAAAGGTTTCGGCAACCGCGGCAAGCTGCATGGGCTGAGTTTGGCAGACGAACAGAGTTGAACTTTGGTTTGTCCAAGTGTGATAGCTTTTCACGGAGTTCTTTCTCTTTTCTCCCGGATCCCAGCCTGTCTCGATTCAAGTTTTCTTTGATTGTTACATTTACGTTGTTCCGTAGCTTTGGCTTGCCGTCCATGTTGGCAGAGTTGACATTCCCCATTCCCACTATTGAGAGATTATTGTTGTTTGTGGTATTGTTGTTGTTATTGTTGGGGGAGTCTGCAGCAACGGTTGTAGCGGTTGTTGTTGATGAGTTATTTGAGATAGTTTCTGGACTATCAGGACTACTTGCTTGGGTTTTCTCTGGAGTTACCGTCAGTCTCACTTTGATAGTCTTCTTTCCACCATGGGGAACGGTGATTGAGTCGTTTACTGCTCCATATATGCTTCTCACAAGACCGGCAATATCCTGTAAATCGAAAAATATTTATGTAAAGGTTGTTATCTTGCATTTAGTTAGTTTTAATGGAATATATGTGTGTAAATATAATATTGAGTTCTTACATCTTTGGTAATTTTTCCATGTCCGTCAAAGTCGTAGAATGTAAATGAGAATTCTTTCTTTTCTTCCCCAGACTCGCACCCTTCCACTTGAACGTCACATTCAAAGTCCTGGAAAATAAAATATATGTTGTAAATTAAAAATGAAATATTTAGCTATGAAATAAAATATTTATTTGTACAGCACTCTGGTACTTTTGGTAATGGTATAAATGCCTAGTTAATAAATAATCAGAAGATTACTGCATGAAAACATTAAATATTGTCAACATATTAATTTCATCAAAAAATCGGCAATTTGTGGCATGATTATCTGGAGTTGACACTTGACTAATGTGAAATCACCCATACAGAATGATCAGCTTGTATCTTAATTTGTGATCTTTGAATTCTTTTACTGAGAGACCGGCCGGTCAACATGAAACTGATGAATCAAGTAAAGCATGGTTACAGATAACAGTGACTCGCCTAAATTGATTTCATACTGACTAATTGCTATACATCTCGTACTTTTTGTGATGAAAGTCAAATGCTTTCAAGTAAAAAAACTCTATATTCAATGACATTCTCTGTTCAATGATAAATGTGGTCATGTAAGTGATTTACGTAGGATAACTATAAAGCTGTCATTAGTAAACACAATTCATTATTGCGAACACATAGGTCAATCTGAAATAGTATAGCATACGTCAGTCCACTAATGGTTTCTTCATGATCATGATACAGATTGAAAACTTTGGGCTATAAGCTCTCATGAAATATTTAATTAATTTCACAAGACGTAGTTTTTCCTTATGTTAACTTCCTGTCCGTCGTTCATAAACGATTTAGGCCAAAATTAATTGATTGAATTTTGAGTTATATAAATCGAATTGAAAATAAGTAAAGAAAGAACAGGACAAAGCCTCAAAAATGGTACTGAATCTGGTTTTTGCAATTAGGTGAGGCTATACAGCAGATAACTAAGCCGTTATATGTATGAGCTACAATTTATAATGCCTATAAATAAAAATAATGGGGAGTGGTAGGTAAGGGTTTGAATTTTAATATTGAAACTTGGAAATAAACAATCAAACGTTGATTTCTTTATGAAACACACAGAAAAATATTTCTGCAAAAATGAATGATCAAGATTGGATTATTGAATTTTTGACGCAGCCATTTCCTAGCTATTGGTAAACAGAACAGTGTATAGTAATATATTCCTTTATTTGACTCTCTCAGTAAAACATGCATAAATGTCTGCCAAAAAGGTGAATATAGAGTGAAAGAAAAATATATTTAAGGTGTGTTTTCTTCAGAAAAGTCGTGAGCGATATGAATGAACCTTTAATGAATATTGAATACGGGTTGTGCATTCAACATTCATTTTACGTACGATTGAAGTGAAATTGGCTAATAGGGAAAATTGAAAATAAGCATGTTCATAAAAATCCTTTTTGAATTTTCATGAAGTTCTCAGTCCTGCCCTAAAATTATACTCTTCTTCCATATGAACATAGCTAGGTTTAGGTACCTAAGAAATATAGACTAATGTAGTAAATAGCCAGTATTTTATATTAAATTCTGTTACAAAGAACGCAAATGGAAATTGGAAATTCTGCTAAATGAAAACTGGAGATCCTGTCTATTGTTTTAATTCCAATATTTATATTCTACACCAACCACTAAATTTGAGGTTCTCCGCATTGCCTCTTAAGTTCAGAAGTTTTTATGTCACAACTCTGCAGGAAGGTAATATATCATATCGCAAAAATTCGAATTCCCAAGTTAGTTTTGTCGAAACGTAGACAAATATAGATAAAATAAGCCTCTAATAAAACGGGAAGCCGACACGGAGCTTTGTAATTTGCTAAAAATGCTTGAACTAAATTGTTCTTTCTTTCATGTAGAATGGTAAATCACATCATATCGCACATGGTTCTGTTATTCATGTATTTATTTGCTGATGTGTTTTGAGCCAAGGCATTATTTATGTATTCGTTGAACCTCAAAGAGATTGCAGAAACTGATAAGAGAAAGCATGCATGCTTAATATCATTCGCATTTATTATAGTTTCTGAAAACAACAAAGCACATGAGAAATACATAAATACCATATGTACATATAAATATACAACCTCTTGAGTGTATATGCCGGTTTTATATCCACCTATTCGGATTGATTACAGTTACATCTACCTACATGACTGCTTAAACATGATGTTTTGTTTTATCAAAATTTAATATTATTCGATTGAATGCCTGACTTTTTTATACATCTATTCTGTTACTTATTCCTCGACTTTTGTTGCTTTCTTCATGACGTTTGCAAAACTATATAGCTTGCAGGATGTGTGTATTTCATAATGCAACGTGCACACATGGACAGTTATAAAAGTTAATATTTAACCGTAACATACGTAGATTTGCAGATGGTTTGTTTTCTGCAGTATAATATGAGGTTCAATGCACTCCATTCAGTCACTTACGATAATTGATCTCTGTAACCAGTATCTTGCTGAGGTGTTTAGATACTTGCTGCTTAATAATTTCATAGACTGAACTTTTGAGCGACCGATTTCTCTGTACTTTGTACATTTCATTGGCAAAATGAAGGATGCATACACTTTCTACACTCAAATATTTTCAAGAAATTGACATTTTACGAGTACCAGTACGAAACTATTAAAAGATAAGATAGGATAGGACATATCGCATACCTCAAATTTTACTCCATTGGAATGTTGGTGTAAATATTCCACAGCCTCGGGTGGATGCGAAACTTCTGAGATGGATGAGGATGCAAGACCGGGATTTATATGGGCTCCATTGTTGTACGCGGATGATGCATCATCTCTCACCAGCTCTTCCGTGTCTGACGGTCGCCCATCACAGACGTTGGACCCAAGCACTGTAAACAAAAAAATGAATTTTAAACATTAAGTACAATAGGTATCATGAATGATAATGTATTATACAAAACAGCAATCATGATGGAATGCGTGATGAGAATGACTACAAATTTGTAAGGTTGAGGAAAACATGCTTCTTGCAACTTTTGAATACAGAAAAGTTTTTGACAATAGTAAAAGATGAGCAAAAGCTATAATATGGGTTTGTATAGTGTTTTTTCTTATTTTTTTCTACTGACTCATCATGGAAGATCATTTGGGATTATTATCTCAAAAAGAATCGTTTCAGTCATTGTGGTGCAAAAGAAAACTGAAACCAAGCCCTCCAGAGATGATACAAGGTACAAATATTGTTTGAAGAATGACGACATACATGCTACTGATGATGAGCCGGCAAAAGAAAGGTGCCCTACGAGCATTAGTAAAAGAGAAGTTAGCATGACGGAACACAATAACAATCGTAAACAATAAGTGCATACCAGGACATCCTTACTAAGAAAAATAAGAAGGAAGCCTTAATCTTTTCTATCTCATCTGCTAAAGGTCCCCTTTCAAAAGACAACAACAATGCGACAGAACACAAACAAGTTCGGTCCGCCTTGAATCCAATCTACTGTTTATTATCAAATCTTGACTACCCAAACGGCCCAAACCCTCCGCATACCACGACACATTATCATCATCATCATCATGCTTTCCACTTATGACTACCTTCCATTTATACAGCATCCTTCTTCCCTTCTTGCCATTTTATGCTTCAAATGAATGAATGAGTACAATGAAATATGAAGGAATGGAATGCAGTTCACCAGTCATTCGTTCGTAATTCGTATTCATTCTACTACAACAAGGCAATAGCCAAGATAACAACTTTTAATATTTTTTTCTTCCAAGTTCATATAAGAAATTTCTTCATAGTTGATGTGATGTTGGTCAGGTAGTTGATCCGATCTTTCTTTTTAAATGAGCCTTTCATACCGGTAACCTATTACTGAGAGTCTTGTTATTATACAATTTTAATAGTGATAAAAGTTTGGTGCTAGAATGTAAAAAAAATCTGTACAAGTACGGTCCATTGTGCCAGCATTACATGATAATAGTCATGATAACATTTCATAGAGATGATACCCTCCTAAAACTCTTCGTGATGAATATAAACTAAGGTGCTGTGATGATGTTCAGTACATTAGGTACTTCTATAAAAATACGTAATAATATAACTGACACAAAAGCCACAACATTGATAGTGTTTACATGTTGGTGCTGTGATTGTTAAGAACAGAGCAAGCCATGCATGCTGTAAGAGAAAAAGAGAACCTTTTTTTCATTCTTTTCCTTGATTGTATGCAATGCAATGTGGTCTTCTGTTACAGTAAAAATGGTTCGTTAAATAGTTTTTAGACAAAAAAATATGTTGGGTAAAATCATTATAAGATGTTTCTTGAGGCGCTCAAGAGAGCTTTACATTTCTGCTTTCTTTATTGTTGATGATTATCAAAAAGATTCACATAGCATACAAAAAAGAGAGAAAAAAGGAAAGGTTCTTCAATTGAACAAATAGTTTTACACCCAAGAAACAAGGATTTTTATAATTTATGCTATTCTTGAATGTTCAGGAAAAATATTATACTCTTCAAGCAAATATTATGAATGTATAGGTATATAAAAAGTATTAGTATTATCTCATGATATTCAACTTGTTCATTTGATGTGTAAAATTGTCAAAATAAAAGCCTTCAATGATTCACAAATAACATTCCTCAAACAAAAGTTGTATCCTACAGAAAACATTTAATTTGATGGTATTTTTCATACAAATCCACAAAAAGTATGCTAAATTAAATATTGCCTTTAAATGCTGAAAGTTTCACAAGAGAAAAATATAAATGTCAATAATACTCAAGCAACTAGTGACTAGATATGTAGGTATACAATTAAATATTCGTTCTAACTCCACTATTGACTTTCGGTAAAAAGCACAACATTCTTGAGCTCATTTTTGTTTTGACATTCGATAAACTATTGGCGCCTGCCATAAGATAAGTTTGAAACATTGTTAGCTAAATTGGAAATGCAGTCGTTTTCTCAGATAACCGAGAGGGGAATAAAGTTGACAGAAATATTTTCCTAGCAATAGCAACAATATGAATAATACAAGAACCGAGATATTTTATCTGAATGACAAAACAGTCGCGTCGTGTCCTATAAGTTGCTACTGATAGCGGGTTTAAATTCCTCAAAGGAAAAGTGATTTGATGTTAAGAAGGAAGCCCTACTGCATATAAATATACCAAATATCAACGCATGGCACCAAGAAACCGTCATCATCACCGCTGCCATCATATCAGCAAAGAGAATCCTATTATGTAAAAGGAAACCTACTAAATGACCACATAAGTTGCCTTTCTATTTCACTGTCATCATCGCCTACCCTTGCATCTGTGATTCACCAGCAAACAATGAAAATAAGCTAATTACCACACCACTGATAACGAAAAAACCTTGGTTTTTTAGCTTCACGCCGTTCTGACCTCAACGAAAATTGACAGAGCAAATAATTCAGAAAAAGAAAGAAAAAGGGTGTTGTCTACTACAATTGGCAGTTATTGATTGATGATGATGAATGAGAGCAGTTGGTTTTGAAAACTTAAAGCGCATATTATTACAAGCCAAAGTGCAACTGCTTAAAGGAATATAACAAACAATTCAAGTCTCCTCCCGGCGAGACTGACATAAAAAGATGTCTGTTGTTTAAAAAAATGAAAAGAACGAACAGCACTAATTCCTTTAAGACTTCCATATAGAATACCGGCAAAACGTTGCGGCCAAAAACATAAAAAAAATTCTATGAAAGGAAATAGTTAAGTACTTTTTTGTCTCTTTTAGGAAAAGTGTATAGTTTCCTGAAGAAATGACAATGAGTGTCATCCAAGTATCATCAGTATCTTCATGTATCCTTTTTTACCAATATACAAATAAAACAACCCCATCATCAGGCTTATCCCTTTCTCAAAAGAATTGTTAACGCTATAATCTGAGTGAGAAGAATAGTGATTAGGCCAGTTGGTATTTGGTATAGGTATGCTTTTATCGTTAATGTTATGTGTGAAGCCTTTTGTTCTTTTTACTTCATTCCGTCGCCCCAGTTAGTTTAGTTCCGTGCTGAAGTAATAGTACTGGTTCAGCGAGACTGTTAAATTTTTTTGACTGGGCTCACAAAGATTTTTTTTGTTTTATACTATGTATTTACTTCAGTTCAGACAACAGACAACGTCAAAATCGACAGAACATACACGGCTTCATGTGCACATTGCTTTAGGATACTTCATTTTTTCCCATTATGTAGGATACACTACATACACACCTATTATTATTACTACCAATATAATGTTTTGCTTATCGCGATATATTGTTTATATACTTAAGTATGTGCAAACATTACTTAAAAGCTTACGCGCTGTGCCAACCAAGAGAGCCGCATCAGGTATCATTATCAGTCAACTGAGTCGGCTTTTTTCTTCTGTCTCCACAAGAATTTTGGAATCTCATCCAACTAAAGTCATTTACTCATATCCAGTTCTAAAGAATGCTGTTGCTTTAAACCTCTTGGTCATGGTGGTATATTATTTAGTGCTAAATAGAACTTGTCAGCAAATATACTATGTTAGCTTTCTTGTAGGTATGCATATAATTTTTGTTAACATTGTAGTTGCATTGTGTTTTACGAGTTGAGATGTTCTATAAAAAATGTTATCTTAACTTGTCAGATTTGCACTTTGTGTAGAAAAAGCTTAGGCATCACATTCAGGTATTTCTCATAGGTGCCATGACTTGGATGATGCGACTGTAACTTTCTTCTGATTTGCAGATATTGAAGCATGTTATAACCAAAATCAATTCAATATAAACGTCAAATACCAGCGGTTTTTAAAATTTTCAGCCTACTCGTTTAAAAAAGTGCAATGGAAATGAGTAAGAATATGTCCCTCAAACGCCATAATCAAATGATGTTTGATTTATTGTAAACCGAACGAAATTAAGCATTGTCGGTCTGTATCAAAGGGTGTAAAACACACTAGATGTAAATTGGTTTGGGTTAAGTAAATATGCGATAATTGATTACTTTTACATTATTAAACAATATATGTAAACAAAAATCTAAAAATGACTCCAGATACATGGCCAGTAATGACGTGTGCATACAGTCAATTTATTTCCTCTTTGAAAAAGTTATTTTCGATCCGACACGACCAGTGATTAATGAAATTTGTACTTTGCCAAAGGATAAACATTAAATTAAATCAAAACAGATTATGATTTTATAAAGCAAGGCGACTACAGTCCATTGATGGGTAATCATATATACGTATTCCAAATAATCTCTCATCATTACTATCAACGTGTCAATATAAACTACTGCCCTTAAGATTTTGTCGCAAACTTTTGACATTTATAAAAACAAAATTTTGAATAGCTTTTTGAATAAAAGCGACATGGTCAATAAAACAAGATTTTTATCTTTTTTTGGAAAAATCCTTAAAATTATGTGGTATGTACTTTTGCAATAAGCAGGGAAAACGCATGGACATAAATACGTCACTGCATTTTGGCTCTTAGAAAAAATGTTGTGGAGTGAGTAATGAAACGTAAGCACTTTTGATTGCGGCGAGCCATGCTTTGATCAATATGAGATAATGACAGCCAGCATTCTTAGTTTGCCTGTCATTAAATTACAAGATCTATATATTGACTCACTTGACATATTACCCACGTACTCACTATAACTCACTGATGATGACCAACCACTTTTGAAGAGTAAAACTAAAACTGTTTGTTTGGTTTTGATTACTTACGCCGCCTGACCGACCACACTGACAAAACTCTTTGTAGATTTTGTAGAGGAATATGAGAATTTAACTCAAATGGTGATGTATAATAACTTTTTTATTAGGGCTTTCTTAGTAAGCACTTGCACTTATCTTTAATTAGTTGGGTGACAAAAGGTGTTGAACTATAGAAGAGCAAGTCAATGGAAATCAATAGGTTGTTAAACTTTCAGTGCTAGTTAATTAAATTATTTAATTAGCGATATTAGTTTTACACAAGGTGCAGTGCACATGTCAGTCGGCTTCAGTCAACTTTTACGCATTTCTTTTGAATGACATTTTTTATGAAATTATGTGTCGTTAACTGGTTAATCGCACGCACAAAGCTATCAGGTTGTATAGATTACTATAAGATGAGCACATGGCATTTATTTGTAATCAATAACTATCAATATTTATTATAATATATGGTCTCTATGAATGAAGAATACATAATCGTTGAGACAATAGAATATTAATTTGAAGATGAGTACAATGTACAATGCCAAAAAAGTTAGTGAATTACTTCATGACGGCGTCTGCTTTGAGTCTGTAGAAATCAAGTGCATGTATACCCTATTAAAATTGCAACAAAGAACCCCCAAGACATTGAAAATGACATGTTATTTTTTAGCCTCTAATTTCTTGCAATTGATGACTAAAATCTTTTACCAAATCTTAACAATGAATTTTGTTTTTTAAACTGAGAAATTTGTTTTCTTTGTAGATTTCCGCCTCTTATCCGAAAGAATGAGGACACAGAAACTAGTCACACAACACACATATAAAAACAATTACATGAAGCGGCGCTCGCATATCTGTAGTTCAATGTCACAAAAATACTGCAGGTTTCTTTGAACAGCGGCGGTGATTTAAAAAAGTATTGAATATCCATGTGTTTCTTATCTTAGCGTAACATATCTTTCTCTCGTGACACTTTTAAAGAGAGAGAATAATATTTCGTTTGAAAAAGTGACAACAACTAATAAAAATAAAAATTACATAACAAACTTTATACTTTATACGTACCGTATTGATAAGATTTTTACGAGACACAACAAGGTAGCATATTATTATGATAATTTTTTTATGATTGTTCATGTTTATACAGAGTACGAGTAAAAGTTAGGCATAGATTACACACTAATATTTATTGCTGGAAAGCAATATTTACACCATCCACGACAAGAAAACAAAATCATTCACAAGAATCGTGAATCATGACACATAAAATGCGAATTTGCTTGCAGCCTGGACTATATTTCCTTTAAAACAATTATAAGAAATTCCACAGTAAGTTTTTGATTTATAAAATTTATAATTATCATAATCTCATTGCGAACAATTTCCGTTTTCCTTAGAAAATTATGCTTTTGCTTTGCAATAGCAATGAGAAAAATACATGTATATTATAGACCAACGTTTGTTCAGTGTGTTATATAAGCTAAAAAGCAGTCCAAAAGCCATTATGGCATCTTATTTCCCCTCTCACAGCCTAGCCTACGGGCAAGTTGTTCACTTTTTATAGTGATATTTTTTATTGTAGAATATACCTGACACACCAGTAACGATACAAACAGAAATGAGGTTTCTCTTATACACAGTGCTAAAATTGTGTGAGAGAAGGGTAAAAACTCAAACAACGTAGTATTTCATAAAAATCGTGTATGTATATAGGTATGTGCTGTATTACGAGTATTTAAATAACAGACATCCTTGTTGCTTTCTTACTTTTGCAGAATAACTATAAAAATGGATAATAGACGGTTGGGTAAGATTTAAGCGGCTGCTCCTGTTGCCGTTACTGCTGGTGTCGGAATGTCGGCGAAGCAGCGGAGATAGAAAGAAACCTCAAGGACTCCTTTGATCTTTTGCCGACATCAATTGACTCGACTTTTGTGTGTGTGGGGACGTCATAGTCGCAAAGCTAGTGATTATGAATGCACATAAGCATAATATGAAGGCAGGCTTTATCTGAGAGACCAAGACACTGAGCTGGCTAAGAACAACTTCTCGCGCAGGCAGACCACTTCATCTTTTTATTATTATTTTTTAGTTTCGACTCATGTGGATGAAAAATATCAAGCAAAAGATTTTATATACAAGCTTTTAAATCGAAATTATGTTCATTGTATACATACCATACGATTTTTATAAGATATCCAAGATGCAAAACAACTTGGGTCATGCATTACTGGAATAAATGAGAATTATACTGGCATTACCTACTCATCATCATGAGATAATAATTATTCGTTTTCCTCGTTACCTTTCTGACCACTAAAACAAAAGTGATTATGAAAACTGGACAAATAGTTATACAGTCAAAAAGTGCATAATGTCTAGAGATGCGGCAAATATGGCAAGTGAAAAGTCTTGCATAGTAATATCGTAATGATTATTATCTAACCAGGTTTACAATGGACCATAAGGTAATGACTGACTGGCAAAATATGCTAAAACTGAATAGGGTTTATTAAAAAATCAGAGACGTTAGGTCATCATGAGGCGATATATGTCAAATACCTACAACAGCGTGAGCCCGTCCTCTATATTTTGGTGCTACACAAGAACTTTTACCGCCACATGTTAATTGCACAGCGATTATGTATTCGATATGATAATATTATTGCTCTGCCAGTGCTATTACCGATATGCTAAATTTGTGAAGGAAAATTAGCCATTTGCAATTTCTATATAGCTGCTGTATATCCCCCAAAAATAATTAAACTTTAAGCAGTTCCTTATAGACAAACATCCCAATAAACGAACTTTATGATTTCTGAAGGTGGCACTCATGATTGCCGACAAAGTGAATGAAAATGAGAACAAAGAGCTCTAGCAAATAGCAAATACATAATGAAAATATTAGACACGCTTGTGATACGCATCATATAGGTAGACGCTAAACACAATAGTACAATCGTCCTTTTTTGCCAGAAGAATGCTGATATGGGCAAAGATGAAAATTTTAACATTGGTCAAACTGTTTACGATATTGTGAAAATGCTACTACGATGACATCACTTGAAAGCGGCTTCTCTTCTTAAAAGAATTTTTATTCATGAAAAAAATAAAATGGTTTCCTTTTTACATTAGCGAGTGACCGCTTTCAATGACGCATCCCTTTACCAAGTACGTGCCTACCAGTTGGTTTAAAAAAAATAATTTTTGGCTTCAGCTTTGATTATTAGTTAGGTAACTAGCTACAGAAAGATACTATTATTGCTATTAAAAATGGCATTAAGAAGATAAAGTTTAGAAATGTATGCTCTAAGAGAAAAGGACAGAAGCAGAATTGTTTTCATTCCCATCAATAGAAAAAATGGTAATCGATAAGAGCTTAACCAATTCTCCTAATTTGTATAATTGATCACGACGAAAACGCACCTGAAATTGACTTGTAGCTGCATCCTCCTGCGTGGAACTTTGTTTTCCACCACTTGACGAACTGAGTGGCCATGATTACTGATAACTCGTTTGAGCTATGCATTAATGAAGGCGATTAGAAAATACTCCGTTTGCTTAATAATTACTCTCACGTTGATGTACAATAACACCAAAGGCACCTGCTTCCCTTCTTTTGAACACTGTCTTGACCAAACATTATT
>JAQFYG010001339.1:0-19572 GCA_034694325.1 Entomobrya corticalis | reverse complement strand
GCTTGAGCGACAAGAGAGGCTTATCGCCAACACGTGAAGGTGTGATGCACAAGCACCATTCACCCCTATACAAAAATATCGAAGAAGGGATTATTAAACAAATGCTATCGCTTTATGCAGATTAGCAAAAAATACTCAACTCCTGATCCTGACACATATTGTTTCTTAAAATCCGAGCATGCACAATAAACATCTTTGGCAGAGGCACAATGAGAAAAAATATTCTGAAAAATGTTAGGTGCTGACATTTCGCTATTTAAACAATAAATCACAAAATATTTCTGTTCTTTAGTCAATCCAAAACAAAAGAGCGATGCTTACCATGACTTACACCGTTATTAGTCAAAGTGGAATCTCTGTATTCAAAATTTTCCCCTGATTTTAGCAGGACAGTTTCTTCCATACTCACCGTAGTAATCGAAATACTCACCATTTTTTGCCTGAACTATGCCATCACCCTAAAGTCACGTTTCAGCTTTTCCTCAGAAATATTTATGTTTATTTTCGTTTTTGCTCTTGAAATTGCTCGTTTAAACTCAAACTTGGACTCACTATTCGATGTCAAGATGAGTACTGTGCCTTCACCAAAACTCAGCTTAATGCCTGAGCTCTCCACTCATGGCATAGTTTAAATTTTTATTGCAAAAATTCTACATTTTTTATAATATATACTTTCCAATGTAAAATGGATGACTTTTCACAAAATGTCGAATTATGCCATTACAGGACTATCTGAAATAAAATTCAGGGACACGGTTGTTGACAATTCAGTGAAAAGTAATTGTATGTCTTGAAAATATTTGGAGGAATAAACTTTTTAAGGTAAGTTATAGGTCTAATGATAGGATTTATTATGAACGGTGTATAATTTTCTTAATCCTTTGTCGTTAAGTCATGGATTTACTATATACGACAAGAAAACCAAAAAAATAATTACACAAGCATAGTTCTTCCTACAACAAACATTTTGTTGTTGATTTTATCCTACAACAATTGACAAGTTTTTATTTCGTTTTATAATATATTCAGCAAACTTATCTATTCTAAAAGCAACAAATTAGCAATTTGATTGAAAACAAAATTTTCCATATTGAACGGTGTCAATTGTTCTACAAAATTACTGCCTAAAAAGTACATTTTTAGAATTGAACAAGAGCGATAAAACTTTCTAGCCCATCTGTTTGTCATCAATATTTCATTCTGAGCAATTTCGGTTTTCACTTTATATGAATACTTGTATACGTCTGCCATGTACCTAAAGCAATATATTGCTGCCACGAATGCAGCACAACCACCATATGCATATATTATGTTTAAACCCGTTAAATCTGCAAACTCTGATGCCGCAAATAAAATTGTACTGTGAATGCATACATTTTGGACCAGAATTGTACATATTGTTGTGGCGGTGATCAATGAATTTGAAAAGTATTGACGGTGTTGCTGAAGCATTATTTGCAGTTTCCGGAAATTTAGAATACGTCCGTTGGCCATTTTGTTTACTTCTTTTAGTTTGATCATGGAACTATTCAAATTTAAAAAATGAATTATTTATCAAGGGTTTTAGTGCAAACCATATATTTTAAATTTACTCACTCTCCATATTTTGCAATGTATACACGGAAACAGTGTTCATGAAGCAGTAACTCCACCGCTATATGAAACCAAATTCCAATTAAAACGAAAGCGATATTTAAATACGATACAAGCACCATGGCAATTTTTGTCAAAATTTCAATAGCATTCCATTGCGCACTTTTAGCGGTTCCGGGAACCAAAAAGTTGCATTGAGTGTTCATCCAAGATCCCAAATATACAGGGTAACAAGGATTTCGAAACATTTCTATATGGTACACAAAACAAACAAATATGCCAGTGATGTTCATTAGTTTCATTACAAATTTTGTCAGTTCATTCCCTTTTTTGACCAGTTTGTTCCTTTTGTTGTCGCAGTCATTGGTAACAAATGTATTTTGCCTGTTTTGAATCCAAACTATTTTCTCGTATATAATTAAATCATTGTATAATGCAACGGTTTCCCGCCGTCGCAGCAAAATTAAAATTTTGAATGTCAGTGCTAGCATGTAACCTGCGGTACATAAAGTGCAGTAAACTTTAACCGTCCGAGATGAATGTTTCAAAGAAACTAAAATCTGGAACAATGTCAAGAGAAAGTAAAATATGGCAGATACAAGTCGGAGAATAAACGTTTTTTGAAAATGCTTGGGCTTCAACTCAAATATTTTCTATGTTGTGTTCCACGCAAATGGCAAGGAACTTAATCGATTGGCCGTAGAGATGCTTTAAAGTAGTTGTTTAAAAAGTCCATTGTTTTCTAATAGTGCCATTTTTCAGTTTTGCTTGATGATTTATCTAATTTTGCTTTATTTTTAAAAGGAGAATTTAAAAAAATTTGCAAATGTATGGTGCTACTTTTGAAAAGAAGTTCATGAAGTGCTATTCTACCTGTAGTCGCCGTAGTCAAGTGTAAAGTCGATACTCAATTCTGCTCTTGACCTTTATCACGCAGTTAAGTTCTGCCCTTATTGGATTTAGGTTTAGAGCATTTGGTATAGGTTTGTATTAAATTTTTGTCGTGATTAGGTACAAAATTGTAAAATTGTAATTTATTTAAAAGAAGAATGCCACTTTAATGCGCTCGTTGCAAGCTATATTTGCTTGTTTTTAAGGTTTGTTAAAGGCAATCAAGCTATATCATTGACTACGCAATTAGCCCAATACTCGGATTGCATATTTTTTATATTTATGAGAAAATATTCTATAATTGAAGTATTCATTTTATTTAAACACCAAATAAGATAAGTGTACTTGATCGTTTGTAAAATTCATTAATACTCTTTAATTCTAATCTTAATGTAATATCCAATTCACAGCAATTTCAATAAATATATTATTGCAGTATTTTTTTCATCCATTTGCAACTAAAATGGGCATGGGGTTTAATTTTAGGATAATTTATCAAAAATGTCAAAAAGCGTTTGTAGTTTCAAGCATTAAGTTAGATGCATTTATTACAATATTTAAATATAGATCACATAATAGGTAGCTGTGAAAGTAAACTATTAGCCATTTAATTTAATAAACATGAAATTTTTGTAATATTTAAATAAAATTGATGCATATTTTTTACTTTTAAAATCAGCACTTAAATTATGATTGCCGTTGTCACATAGTTTCACAAGTTCTAACCGACAATGCTATGCGACAATTTTCTATAATATTTAATAAAAAACAATCTATCCTTAAAGCAATAAATTTCTCTGAAATACCACCGCATGAATATATCAATGCAAACCAGCTATATCTAACTATGACGCTGCAAATAAGATCGTGATGTGTAAGCAAACAATTTGGATCGATATATTATCTCTCTTAATTTGCATAAATTTGATAAAAATGTTTTCTTCAGCCGGCTTTTTCTTATCAAGTTTATGCAAATTAGTAGAGATAAAATAAGGGTTTTTTATATTGTTATGCAAAAATCATCGACATATTCGTTACAGACTTTAAAGTCTGCTTACAATAAATGTTTGAGAAGTAAAATAGAGCCGTTCTAGAGATTTTACTGATCTGAACAGCAGCAAAATTTCTTGGCAAAAATATGACATCGGAGAAACATCATTGGAATTTCAATGAAATACCAAATCAAAGCATACCAAGAACTACTAAATTCTATGGTATTGACGCTCGGTAAGTTCGGTGTAGGTAGCTTTTAGTCCCATGCCTCAGCAAATGGTTGCACTACCTGTTAACTTTACGTATTTTTTTGGGCTAGTAGATGTCCGCTTATGGATTAGACAAATTATTTTTAGCGAGTATTTTTGTAACTACTAAAAACATCAACATATTTTTGTTCACGTGTAGCTCTTTATTAAAACAAAAAATATTCCGTTAAATAATAATAGCCTTTAATTTCATAAACATGTTGTGGGAAAAAGTTGAAAATATTTACAAGTTTTAATTATGGACATATTCGCAGTTTATCTAGAAATCTTTTAAAAATTATATATTGAAAAGTGCAAAACAGTGCACTAGCATTACTCATATAGAACGACTTTTCAATTCAGAGCATGCTTTTCTTGTCCGGTTATATCAGGATGGCCACAATTTGATAGCAAATTGTTATAAGGCTGCTCCGTCGCGGAAATGAAAGTCAGCAGACTTACATAGTCAACCTGACTATGGGTGGGCTTTAAAAATATGATAAAATAAGAGCCATATGCTAGTACATTTTAATTAATTATTACGATGTTTTCGTTTATCTATTTGTTTGTGCTTTGAAGATTCAAAAATATACTTTACTACCCATAATCCCCAGAAAAACTTGTCAATTTGAACAATAATGCTGTATGCAACTGTAATTCTACTGCTTGTTTAAAACATTTTAGTTAATGTTTTGTCATACTCTAAAAATGCCATCGTTAGCAGTCATTCAATTTCTTGAACTGAATATAAAGCTCGGTAGAAAACTTTGCTCGATCATTCCGATTGATACAACTAGCACCAAATCTAAATATCCACATTTTCAAGTTTCCACAAAATTTAAAAAACAAAAACAAATATTTTGGACGGTATATTGGTTTCTATTTTTACTTTATACGTGCATCGAACTAAGATGTTTATTAAAAAACCAAACAAATGTGAACTATCTTGTAATAACTTTTCATGGATTTCTAATTAACAGCAAGCTAGGTATACTAGTTTCTATTCTAGTATTTCATGTAAAAACCTCAGAACTATGCCATCTTTTAAACTGTATTTTAAGAAAACAAAAAGGATTTCTAAGTGATGAGTTGCGTCTCAAGTTTAAAATCAAAACAGCTAAAAATCGAATGTTTTTATACTTATATATGAGTTGTAGCATTGGCGTCCTTATAATGTACGTATTTATTGTCCCCGCCATATTTCTTTTCTTCCCATCTCTTCATTACAAATTTCAAATATTTGTTGACTCAAAAGCGTTTACGTTTATTTTTGAACTAATTATATGGCTTCCTGTTGGAGTATTTGGATCAAACATTTCAACATTTGCATTTATAACTGTAAATGAAATACGAAATAATCTTAAAGATTTACAGTAAGATTAGCTTTATTAGATATGTCATAAATTATATAATTATTGGCAATCTTTCAATCAATTAATTGACATTTCTTAATACAGATTGCTCACAAAGAAAAGTTGTGACTTCATCAATGATGAACTTCAATTTAAAATTGCTAGGATGTATCGTGAAATGCAAATTCTTGTGGTTCTAAGCAACCAATGCTTTCAAATATTTTTATGGACTTCGATTCAATGTTTAGGCGCTACTGGAATTATTTGTGTTCTGTTTCCAATTATTGCGTATCCCAACCAACTACCTGGACTTTTTCAGTTTGGATCTGTAGTGTTTGCACTTGTTACTGGAGCTGTTTGCTGTGCAGTTGTCGATATGGGAAGTACACCAATCGTTTACACAAAATCTGTTTTAGGAATTGTTCGTTTATGGAGGGATTGCAAATGGTCCCGTAGATTCTTTCGGAGTTGTCCACCAATTGCTTTGAAAATTGGCGAGTTTCATAAAATGGACAGAGGACAAAATCCAGCGTTTATTAGATTTATTTTGCAAAGAACTGTATTTCTGGTTTTGCGAGCAAAAACAGAAAATAACGATTTATTGTAAGTAAGTTACGTATTAAAGAGTAAATTATGTAACAAAGATTGCTTTTATGTCTTTTGAGTTAGAAAGTATTGGATGTAGTTTTCTTCTACAAAAATCGGACCAAATTCCTAGTTCATTACTTCAAGGCGGAATTGATTCTAGGTTATTTAAATATTGTTTTAAAACAACATGAAAACTTAACTTCCGATATAATAAGCCGTTTAAGAGCAGATCAACTAATTTGTGTATAACCAATTAATTGAATAACACAATTAGGAATGGACTGAAAAGTAAACATTCTTGGGAACATAATTTTACTTAGGTTATATAATATCGCATTTATTTGATTAGACATTCTCAGGTAGAAAAAACAAGGAAGGTACCCAACTTGTGGCTTGATTGGTATAAGTACCATTTTTTGAAGATATTCCCAAAATAAGGGGTTTGGTAGCAAATGGGTGTGGATTTTGGCTGTATGGTAGCATTAAAAAATACTATGATTGTATCGTTAAAAGGAATTATTGAGCCTGATAGATCTTGGACATATTGGCACATTCTATTGACTTATGGACAAAAAGAGAACCTATTTTACAAAGATTCCTATGAACTACCAAACTGGTAGGATCAATCTAATCAATAAATAAATTTGGGAGTTTAAAGCTGTTTTTATTTGTAAGTCAAAGTAGATTCCTTTTGCATAAATTTTGGGGTAAAGGTTTGTTTGTTTTTATGGAAATATTGTTAGCAAATCTCAAGATATTAGTAATTTTTAAATCACATTGGATTTAAAGTATAATGATAGTATAAGATTTTGGCAAAATTTTGAAGATTTAATGTTGAATGAATTGAGATTGAAGCAGGTTATAAGGCTAGAAAATTGGATATATGGAATGGCAAAAAAGTTTAATGAACTGTCAGAGACCGCCAGTAAATGGTTTTACAATCTTCAGAAATTTAGATTTTAAATTAAGAGCGCAGCTTTCATCTCTGATTTTTATCTACTAATTTGCATAAAACTGATAAGCTAGCTTTTTCCCTCAATATTTTTATAAATTTTTTTCGAGATAAAAAAGCGTCTCTTATCAGCTTTATGTAAATTAGTAGTTAAAAATAAGGGATAAAAGTTGCGCCCTTCATTTAAAATCTTATGTTCTGAAGACAGTACTTACCCGAAGCCTTTAAGTGTAGGATTGAGCTTAGAATTGTTTCAGTTGTTGTGCTTGTCTTTCAGCTTATTTTGTTGGTTGTAAATACTATAGTTAAATGGACGACGGTAATAAGATCAATTAAATGGTTTGTCAGAACATTGTAGACAGATACAGTGAAATTTATTAAACAGCGTGCCAGACAAGTCTGAAGCAATAGCGGAACAACTAAAGATTTAATTTAATTCAAAAAGTAGTAATTAATACATTAAATTCTGCGAGGACAGTGCTACTTAGTCTTACATCCATTTGTTGAAACATTATACACTGTTTTTGTTATAAACTTTTAACGTTCAATTGTTTGTACAATTATTGAAGTAGCAAGCACAACAGTTTTCGATTTGTCAGCTTTTGATTTTTTCAACTCTTTAATTTTTGCAATCACGCTTATCGGAAATAAATGTGACAAAAAACCTTTCTTAAAACGTCTATGATTTTCCATAACAAAACCCACAGCCAAAACTGAATAAATTGTGAGCATCGCAAAAAATACTATTCTAATATTACCCTCTAAAGAAACTTTCTTTGGTGCCTGCATTAAATCATTAAAAGTTATCACCTTTGTTTTATCATATTGGTACCTCAAATTAGCCTTCAAGTTGACCCACTTCACCCATATGTTTTGAAAGCCAAACTCTGAAAACGATGAAAGTCGTCTAAATACATTTCTAAATGACGGTGGGATTTTGCTAATTTTTGGAAAGTTATACAACAGCTCTAATGATTCTGAACTGATATGCACGTATTTGGGGTTGACACTTGAATTTTGTAACAGTTTAACGGAAAGTGAAGACACATTTTTTAATGTATTCAAATACGCAACATCTTTGCATTCGCTTAGTTTTTGCACAAAATAACTTTCGTTAAGCATATTTATAAGATCTTGATTAGATGTCGGGTTTACCAGTAAATCTATAACTCTAAATATTTTTGACTTAAATCGTGATATTACATCTGTACTTATGTGATTGTTGATAATACTTCGATAAACTTTATATTGACCCATTAACATAAAGTTTCGGCTCACCGCGGCTGCTCTCTCGTCTGAAAAAGTTTCAGTTCTAGATTTAAAATTTGAAGGTACTCGGACCTCAACACTTGGATGATACAAGGTATAATTAACTTCAGCTATTTCTGAAAACTTTAATAACGGAGATATTTCGGCAGGTTTTGTCAACTCTTGAATATTGTCTCCTTGGTAACCGGAAGTAAATATCATGCCAAATAGTATCCAGGGAACACTAATACATTTACATGATTCTATCACGTTTGCTCCCTGAGTTAGTAAAACATTGTACACAAATGTAATTTGATCTAATATGCCAAATTTGAATGAACTTTTGATCGCATTTTTAAGTTTATTCAGAATATAGACACATACTCCGCTCGTAACTGCAAAATAGAAAAGTAGTATCCAGGTACCAAGATCAAAAACTGAAAAATGAACTTTCAAGGACAGAAAGTTGTGCTCTTCTTGTTTTGCGCAAGAAACGAAGTAAATATTATTGAAGCTTTGAAACGACGCATATGTAATACTAGCTTCTTCTTGATAAAAAGAGATGATAGGAACTAGAGGAACCCACAAAAAGGATGTAGTAAATGTTCCTAAAGTTGCGTTTGGGAATATGAATTTTATCAACTGTTTTTGAAAGTCGTCATCACTGTTTTTCAGAACACCTCTAGAAGTTTGCCTGTGAAGAAATGTAAACATTTCATAGCCCAAATAAGTAATTTCTGTATAACTTTTCATTTCAATTTTGTTGATATACTTTCTATCAAAATAATTTAAACGTCGTAAGCTTAAGCCAATCAAGGAATCCCCAATTTGATTCAAACAAAGTTTTCTTTTTTGAAGTTGGTTCGAGGGAACGGGGTACATATGAAATTCTAAATGTTCTATTGTTAGAGGCATGCCGTAAGTTTCGTCAAAACAATGTTTTAAAACTCGTTGATAGACTTGTAAAATGTCGGCATCAATATCAACAAGGTGAATTTCATTAATTCGTTTGGACTGTTTATTATCAATGAAGTACTCCAGCAAAAGCTTTGTTGGTAGGATAGCTTTGTTGGTATATAGTGCAAACATTGTGTCAACAGAGAAAAATATATTTTGCCTCGACATAGGCATATGTCTTCTTTTTAAATGGTTCTGAATCAGCATAAAATAGACATGGGTCTTTATTGCAGGATCTGTAATATCTTTTTCCCGAACATTAGTCCTTACCATACTTATTGGAAATATTTGTCTAAGATGCAGTTCCAAATAGTCATGTGGATCACGAAAGCGGAGAAATTTTGTGGAGTCGACATTCCAAATGGAGCATGATGATGGTGGTATATAAGCATATAATATGCAACGTTGGTTTTTAGGCTCCATGTTTGCTAGAAAATGAGGATAGCTATATTCGTTTATTATTATATATCGGCTTGATTGGGAACATTCAATTATGCCGGTTTTCTTTGATTTCATGTAATAGTAGGAACTAGTTTTGAAAGGGGCCTTTATGACGGAATAGTCGAAATCGGAGAAAAAGAAGTTAGAATTTTTTATAAACTGCTTAGAACTGTAGACTTTTATTCTGATGTTCAATATTTCTATGGTGCAATCACTATATTCGTTTAATACGGAAAGTACGGAAGGACTATTTAAGGGCAAAGTATTTTCGAATGTAGGGTTAAAGAAAAGAAGGAAAAGTGTAAAAAGCTGTTTGTAAAAAACCATGGTAACGTCGCTCATTTTTTTCTAAACTCAAAGATGATTTTATTTCGGATGTTTGACAAAGAAACGTAAAGTTAAAGTAACATTTATTTAATTCTTTAAATATTCAAAAAATGTTTGTAAATTTGGAATATCTTTCGTATTTTCTTTGAAGTGTTGCGTACCGATAGAAGTTGGTAACTGTTGCTGCTAGAAGAAATTTCAAAGCATGATAAACACGTTTTACTTCCTTTTCCTTATGAGTTTCTTTCCTGGTTTTAGTGCTTCCTTACTTGCATTATAAAATTGTGTTTTATTACAACGTAGTAAGTAAAAGGAAGTTGTTTTTCATAAACTTATAGTTCCGGTATCAATACTTACAGCAGTAGAATATATTTCAGTTCTGAGAAAGCTAATAGCATTGACAGGAAATGCTTATGTTTTGAACACAGTTTTGTTTCTTATCAAATGCTTCCTGTTTATTTAACGTATTTGTATTGAAATCGTATAGACTGCCGCAGACTTCCTTATATTTAAATGTAGTGCATTAACTATTTAGTGTTTATATAACAAAATTATTTGAGACAACAATTCATAAAACAAGAAGCAAATTGTATTATTATCCATTGCAAATGGTGAAAATTGTGCATAGAATCATATTTTAGCCATATTATACAAATATATAAAGTATTTAATCTTGCATATTTGGCAAAATAGCATTTTGATTAGATTTTGTTGTTTAAGGTATTAACAAAAATCAGCAATGCTTTCACATTTTGAAATAAACACAAACAAAATGCACAGCAGATGATGCTGTTTTTACTGCTGGGGAAAGTGCACATAATAATTCATTGGTTAAATAGCTTAGTTGTTTTTGCATACATTTAATAGTATGACAGCAACGTCAACATTACAAATAGTCTTAAAGGATATAGTTTTCCGAATATTGTAAAATAAAATGTTATATTTTTGAAAATATTGAGTTTGATTGATCAAATAATTTATTAATATGTTAGCAATTACTTTAATGGCTTCTTGAAACTATCTTTTCAGGTCAACACGGTCAATTGCTTCGTTTCCTAGTATATGCATTAGGCAAACTATAAGTTTATAGGGATATGCATCAACACATTAAAATATTTTAATAACCATTGCTGTAATTATTTAAAGTAATTTATAAATATTTGTACACGCTAATTCCAACAGGGAATAATCAAGTATATGTCGACTTAAATATTTATTTGAGCTTTTATAATTAATAAATTAAACATTTTTATAAAACAAATACACGATGGAGGTCAAATATACTTATGTTTTATGTAGTTGCCATATTTAGTCTAACAAAATAGTTCCTTTAAAAAGGGCTAAATTAGATACCACATTGAAATGTAACAAAATATTTAATTGTCAACTTTCCTTTTATTCATTTATAAACAAAATGCACAAATTAGTCACCTTGATATCATAGCAAATTGATAATTTGATCAATTTTGGGTAAATTAAAGTTAATACATCTCTTATTTTAACGCTTTGTTTGACAGAACCATTACCTTTTTAATTTTTAATTGACTTGGCCGCCTTTGACAACAAATTAATATTGACCGCCAACATCCATATACGTTTAATCCTATCATTTCTCCAACAAATACCGTAACCACCATTGCGTAAATTATTAACATAGTATAAAATACAATTTTTATATTTCCTTCTAGCGATACTTTCTTAGGCGCCTGCGTCAATTCGTAATAAGTTGTTACATTACCTTTTCCCCATTCATACTTTAACTCATCCTTAAATTTAATCCATTTTATCCATATATTTTGTAATCCAAAATCCGACAGAGATGCAAGCCGTCTAACTAAATGTTGCGTTAAAGGCGACGGAAATTTCTTGAATATAGGATAATTATACAATAACTCAAACGGTTCCGAACTTATATGAACAAACTTTGGATTTATGCTCGCATTTTGTAAAAGCCTAATTTGAAATGTTGATACGTTACTAAGCGTGCTGATATATGCAACATCTTTACAAGTATTTATTTTATCTATAAAATAACTATCATATAGCATTTGTTCAAGTTCATGTCCAGAGTTTGGTGGCACAAGTAATCTATACAATTTAGATATTGTATTTTTGAATTTCAGCTTTTGCTCATAATTTCCAAGTTTATGATTTGAGGTTCGAAACCAAAAATATTGGCCCATAAGCAAAAAAGTGTCAGTAGCACTAAGCTTTTGTTCATTTGTATATTCTTCTTTCCCTTTATATTCAATTGAAGTCACTTGTGGGTTAACGTTGGGATGATACAAAGTGTAATTGGCGTCCATTACTTCAGTAAATGTTAGCAGTGGTGATAATTCTGCCGGTTTTGTCAATTCCTGAATATTGTCTCCTTGATAACAATATGTAAATATCATGCCTATTAGAAGCCATGGCACACCAACCCATTTGCAAGTTTCTACAACGTTTGTTCCTTGAGTTAGTAGAATATTATACACGAAGGTAACTTGCGCTAAGAAGCTGTTAGTTTCCTTAGAATTATTTAGTTTTGATTTTAGTTTGTTCCAAACGTATACACAAATCCCACTTGTAATTGAAAAGAAAAGAAGAAATATCCATGTCGCAGAATCAAACACAGAAAGATGCACTTTCAAGGATAGAAAATTGTACTGGTCTTGCACAGCACAAGAAACAAAATAAATGTTATTGAAACTTTCAAATGCTCCGTATTTTATTCCTGTTTCTTCCTGTTTAAACGTAACAACAGGAACCAGAGAGTACCAAACATGTGACGGAAGAAATGGTCCGAGAGATGCGTTTGGGAAAATAAAATTTACCAGCTGGGTTTGAAATTTGTTTTCATTGCTGTTTTCTAAACCGTCAGCGGTTTTGAAGTAAACAAAAGAGTATATTGAATAACAAACATATGTTAACTCATTTGCATTTCCCTTTTCAATTTGATTTAAACTAAAATTTTTGTAAGAGAGCTTAATAATTGAATCTCCAATTTGATTAAAACAAAATCGCATTTGTTCGAGTTCGTTATCGTAGATAAACATTATATATTTATCTACATCCGGCAATGCATGTAAAATATATTCTTCAGGTATTTTGAAACACAAGTTTAAGATTTGTTTATACGCTTGCAAAATATCTGCCCGAATGTGAACAACTTTTATATCGTCATCTGATATTTCAAATTTATCTTTACTCTGATGATAAGTTAGCAACAATTTGGTAGGTAGAACGGTTTGTTCCTTATACATTGCAAACATTATATCTACAGAATGAAAAAAGTTGTCTCGATTTAAAGGCAGATCCCCAACTTTCTGTTTGTTGTAAATTATCATAAAGTATAAGGGATCTAAATCCTTGGATTCACTTATGTCGTTAAATCGTACCATTGTTATAGGAAATATTTTTCTCAAGTGAAATTTTAGATAATACACAGTGTCGCCAAGACGAAGAAATCTTCGAGAGTTCACATTCCACTTTGAGCAATATGAAGGAATAATGTAAAGATACATACGACATTGCTGATTTTTGGGTTGAAGGAGAACGAAAAATTTAGCAAAGCTTTGGGGTAACAATAGTAGAAGTCTTGTTGATTCTGTGCACTCAATTATACCGTGAAAGTTGTCTTTTATGAGGTAATGGGTATGCATTTTGATAGGTATGTTGATAGGGGAGAAGTCGAATTCGGTGAAATGGAAGAGAGAACCGTTTGACATGGGATTTGATCCGTACTTGATGATGTTGTTGTTGATTAGTTCTATTGTGCAATGACTAAAATTATCTAAGGCAGATTGTATATGATAATTTTTTTTTGAAGCTGTGGCATTAACTGTGCACAAAACACACAAACTTAAATGCCAAATATTACGTGAATACATTGTTATATTATACTTGCCGCCAAATTTCAAACACAAATTAAGCTCAATTTTTCAAATGTTTGGATTAGTCGATATTTGTTGGAAGCTATGCTACTTTAATTTTAATTACTTTGACTTAGGTTTTTTTATTTAAATAATACACAAATTTTATCTCAGGTTGTTATAAATTGCGCATTTGGTAACTTGTTTGCTGTGATAGTTCTGGTAGGATTTGTACTTATGATGGGAAACGCACTCGGACCAAGCACAAATAGCAGAAACATAACTAATAATGTTACTAAATAGATTATTATAGTTCTTTCTGGTTCTTTAATTACCACATAAGCCCTTTAATTCCATAATGTTTTTGGTTGTTTCCAAATTAATCATACATCATATAATGCGTAAGTTAATAACAATAAAGGAATGAATATATAAGTACAGTAAACCCTCTCTATAAGCAAACCCCAACGAAAAATACTGTTCTGTACTTAAAAGAAGTTTTGCTAACAGAGCAAGCCTCTATATAAGAGAATTTTTGCTTATACGGGGTGTTCAGGGTTTTTGTAAAAGGAAAATAGAATTGCAACGTAGGGAAACAGATCACCCGTAGCAATATACGCACTGCAACCACTTACAAATATGCATGCAAAAATTTTAGTTCCGTATCGTCGCGCCAATAGTACTTGGTTTTTGTGTGCATTATACATGTGCATACAAATCTCATTTTTTTCTTTAAATCTTGAAGTAGTTTGATTATAAGGAGATATTTTTTCTCAAATGACGTAAAATAGGGCTCCTTATAGTGAGTTTTTAAATAAAAAGTTTGCTTATACGGGGGTATTTAACAAGTAAACCACCACGGGGGAATCTGAGCTGGTCTTATAGAGAGGTTTTATCTGAATGCCTGCAAACTTCCACTTTAATGGATTAAAACAAATTACATTACACTATGCATATTACGTTAGACATACTATATATTTGCTTGCTTGGTTTTTCTTTATCTGCTAATGTCTGAAGAAATAATTAATTTAGAATAAATTTTTTATGTATAATGGGAACACTAAAACGTCGCTAAACCGTAAATACTAATAGAGTATGTAAGGGGGCCGTGATTATGTGATTTGATTTGTATGTTCCGTGGCCTGAATTTCATCAGGTTTATGCCAGCATATAAATACTAACAATAAGCGTTTAGATGTCTCTTGCGGAGGCAGTACAGTGAAAAGTCTCGTTACTCCAAAACTTAACATGACATCAGACGCATTAGTTGTTAGCTGATGATCAAATTTTAGAAACAAAGAGCTAAAAATTTAGGAAAGATCTAACATTAATGTTAGATTTTTAGTTTATAATATGATGAGATGAAAAATACTTTCATAGACAATTCACTATAAATCAACATCAATAAAATCTTATTACATTAACTAAAGAATGTGGCAAATTAGATTTGGTTTCCGCTTAAGTAAAGTAATTGCATTAGGTAATACTACGTCTATTATACCGTCTTTAAATCCGATCTTACCTTATAATCAAATTAACTATATTATATCTTAGAATATATTGTGTTAATTTAACATTTCAAACAATAGTTATACTTTACACTATGCATGTATGTATGTTTGTATGTATGTATGTATGTATGTATCTGTGGCAGGAATACACTTTACACTAGCTCTCATATAACATTGTTTTATTTTCTGTTATTTTTAAAATTTACGTCCGCTTCAATAATAAAAATTTTGACGTATAGTACGTCATTCTGATATTAAAAGTTATATGCTATAGAATCGGCTTATTCCGTGCTTACTTGCGATTTTACAACCAAAATTTTGTTTCTTCTAATTGTACTTGTTTTATTTCGATTACGGTTTTTCTTAAAACAAAAATACCGTAATTCAGTACAGTTAAAGCATTGTCCCCGTATCAAAATTTCAATTACAAACACCGGTAGCAGCAATGCGTTTATTGCTAGTATTGCATAAAATAGAATCCTTATGATAGCATTTAGCGAAACTTTTTGTGGCTGTTGAATCAAATCAAAAAACAATTTTGCGTTCATATTTCAATTTACTTTTCCAAGCAATCCAATTTCGCCACATATTTTGAATATCAGATTCAGTCATTGATGACAAACGCCTAAATAACCAATTCGATGATGATCGAAACATTCTAAAAGTGGGCACATTGTACAACTTTTCAATAGGCTCTGAACTGACATGTACAAACTTTGGATTTACATCGGTCTCTGCTTTTGATAAAATATTTAACAGGAGCTTTGATACTTTTAAAAACGTACTAAAATACGCAACATCTCTACACTTGCTCAATTTATTTTAGAAATAACTGTCCGTACCCATTTCTAATAATTCCGTTATAAATTTTGGACTTACAAGATGTTTTACAGCCCCAGATAATTTATTTTCGTATTCCCTAAACTGACTGTATATACCTATATATACCTGTATATAGTATTTGCAATTAATTCCTCCGGTACTTTTTTTGCAGATGTTTCGTTGGTTTTTTGCAAATTATCGAGTATGTGTATAGGCATTTACATTTGGACGGTACAAAATGAAAGAAACTTTAAACGTGGAATCAACTGCGCGAGTTTAGTTAGCTCCTGAATGTTGTCTCCTTGGTAACAGTAAGTAAATAGCATACCAAATAATATCCAAGGACCGCTTATCCATTTACATGTTTCGATAACGTTCGTGCCTTGAGTGAGTAAACCTCCAGTCCAAATCGGCTCCAGACATCTTGACCAAAGTCCACCACTCTGGCATCATAATGGCTCCAAGTCCCCAAGTAAATCTGTGAAGTCAAAGTCAAATGACTATAATTATACAGGTAAGCCAATATGGCCGGTATTCCAATGATAACATATGAAGCCAGACTGAGCCACTGCCAGTGTCCACCAAAACCAAAATCAATAGTGGGACACTCAAGCATTTTTGACTATTACGTTTATAAGGAAGGGCCTTTAACTGCGATTAAAGGTAGCTGGAGTAAATCCAAGAAAATACGATGATCCAGAAAATGAAGGCGAATGTAAATAGAATGCTTTAACGCTTTAGTAAACTGAATATATTTATTGACTGATTGCATTTTATTTTTTTGCGTTTTAAGACATTTTTGAAATCACACATGTTGAAATGCATGGCTAATTACTCATTAAAAGTTAACTAATAGTTTTGAATATTATTTTCAAAAAACAAGCTGCAATCTTAAAAATTAATTTCAATCATTTCGGTCCTTGTTTTTCAGGACGGAAGCAGACATAAGGTTGGGACACAGGACGAGTATCCATCCATAAACGATAACCTCCAATCTCCTTCCACTTGACAACTGCTAACGTCTCCCACTCCCACATCTGAGATTCCTCGAATCGTCGAGCCAGTAACAAATCCAGGTCATCATCACGTCCTCTAAATGAAGGTTCGAAATCACTAGGTTCGAATCCAACAACCTGTAAAACTTCAAGCTGCGGACAGAATACGATCCAAAACAAAAGAGGAACGTTGAAAATATCTTCTTTTCCGCTCTTTACCGTTACATGTTTCAGATTTTGATGCTGCCACTCCTCCACCTTTCCAACAACCCTTTCCAGCTCCTGAACAACTTCTCTAGAACCCTCATAATAATCCGAAAAGGCATCCAATTTGAGCTGGCTTATCGACGGAAAGCTGAGGATAACTCTGATGACCTCAACGACATTTCCTGCCGTCAGCCAACCTGCGTCATAATCAAACAATGAAATATGGAGAACCTTCAACTGAGGGGCGTTCATCTTCGTGAGAAACAGGAGAGGACCTGCAACAAGCTTTACTGCAAACTCATGTAAACAAGGAAAGTTATACGGTTGACCATCGTTCCAGCCGTCCTCATCTACATTGTCCATGAACAAGGTGTCATCTGCGAGGGATATCTCCAGTGACCTTAAATGATCCCCATATTTGGCGGAAATGTTTCTAGCAAAGTGTTCCGGATATGCCATTTTATAGCTGACTGAAATCTTAATGGACTCCAGTGACGGGCGGTCCGGAAGTGGAAGGAGTTGGTGTTCCCCATCTTCATCCTCTTCTTCGTCAGGATGGCAAGGATAATTTGTGCTTAGAACCTTGAGATTGGTCAGTGATCCAATTAACCTTCGAGTCAGATTGTAAACCTCTTTGTATGTCCATAAGTGTTCCATCTTAATGTCCACATGTGTGAGGTGCTGAGGAAACATGTTGAAAAACTGAATGGACGCCTCCAAGAGATTATATTCGTCCAATTTGGCAAGCCTTCGCTCCTCTGGGGTTGGCTTATCCCCAATACGAATGTATTCATCAAAAGAAATTTCTCCATTTTCAAAAGCTGTGCAAGCATCGGACGACCATTTTCGCAGGAAAATTTCATAAATATTGATGGTCATCTTCTTCCCGATGAACTTGTCATCTCCACTGGCTTCACTCATCGCGTTCTTCAGACTTTGGAGGAAACCAACGTCCAGAACATTGACACCATGGAATTGTCCAGAACGTAGCTTTAAATGACGCCATTCGTGAGACGTTTGTAAGGGCCAGTCCAAGGTCGTTGGAGGCAGTAGACTAGGATAAAGCTCCAGGTTATTGTAAGGGACCAGACGAACTTCGTCTTCGAGAAACTTATCAATTGAGAGTTTTATCCGTCTGCAGACCAGTCGAAGTGTACAAATGTCGTTTGAGGGTAACCACTTGAGAATCAGGGGAACCACTTCCACGAATTGAAGGATCTCAAGTGCCGATCCTTTTTCATTGATTCTGTAGTTTTGTAACAGATTTTGGAAGAAAATGCAGGTATGGCCAAGGTTGATCAGGTCCCGGATATCATTGAGGCGCTCGAGAACCTCTAGCCATTCCTTTTGGCAAACAGAAAATAAAGACGCAAGTGATACCGTTAGTTGCAATCATGCTTGAATGTTATTTTTGTTAAGTTTTTTTAGAAATTGTATGCCGTTACGTCAACATGAAGTAGATCCAGAGGGTTCTCAAAATCTTTAGAACGCTGCGCCATTATAATTGCAAGTCTAACCATTCCCGCAAAAAAAAATATCGTTTCGTTGTTAAAAATTACACGAGGTGGAAACGATGTGTTCAAAATATTTATTGATTGGTAAAGTTAGATTAGGACCAAAAAGAAAATTATGAGAAAATGTTTTCTATGAAAAAGTAACAATTTCAAATTTTAAAAATTCATCCAATTTATTTATCTTTTTGTGTTGCTTGGTGTATCTTTCTCATATTTATTTCTAACCATATTAGCAATTTTCATGAATCATGAGTTGGGTAAAATTATGCTTTTAATTTGGACTGAATTTTGAGTTTAAGTTTAGATGTCAATTAAGTAATTATTTGTTGTGGTGTTGGTCGATAGCAAAACGTAACGATTTGGATGGACTTGCCCTTTTAAATAGTCAGGCACAAGTTGCCTCTACTCCGCCAGTTTCAAGGATTGTGACTCGCCCACATCCGAGATTCGTCAAATCTTCGACCCATCAACAAATTCAAGCAAAACGAAATTTCTCAAAAGGTCATTTGTTTGTGAAATATAGCACAGTTCCAAAATTAAAGTACGAAAAGAAAGCCCCATTTTTTATTCATGATATCTGATAATAATGCCATTTATACATGATGCAATGTAACACATTTAAATCTAAATGTGTTTTTCGCAGTTTATATGAAACAGTCAAAAATGACTTATAGGTTAATGCTGAGTTTTGCTTGCAATAACAAAAATAAGCTATTGGATTACAATACAATACAAAGCTATTCAGCACGACTTATGCCATTTTTGTTTTATTTGCAACGCTTTTACTTAAAGAAAAGTAAGAAATTGACAAGTAATAATTAAAATCTGAATAAAATAAAATATTTCACATTTTATTTTACAATTTAAAATTCATATAAAGCAGATTAATTAACAATCAAACACAAAAGCAGTTAATGTTTGAGAATAAATTGATGATGATTGATTGATGAAGTTATATAAAATGAAATACTATACTTTAACTTAATGCATTTAATACTAAATAAATAAATCGGTAAATACCGAGGTAGATAAGTGCCAGATGTAATATAAAAACCCGGCTTCGCCGGGGTTGTTTCTGG